>PVIY010032448.1:0-28970 GCA_004026745.1 Myrmecophaga tridactyla
GCCATGTTTCTTGAAGATGATTGTATAATGATATAGCTTTCACAGTGTGACTGTGTGATTGTGAAAATCTTGTGTCTGATGCTCCTTTTATCTACCTTATCAACAGACGAGTAAAACAAATGGAATAAAAATAAATAATAGGGGGAACAAATGTTAAAATAAATTTATATTGAAATGCTAGTGATCAATGAAAGGGAGGGGTAAGGGTATGGTATGTATGAATTTTTTTCTGTTGTCTTTTTATTTCTTTTTCTGAATTGATGCTAATGTTCTGGAAAATGATCATGATGATGAATATGCAACTGTGATGATATTATGAATTACTGATTATATATGTAGAACGGAATGATCATAATAAAAAAATTAAAAAAAACAAGAAAAAAAGAATCAAGGCCACTGGACTACAATTCAGCAATTCAAGTATTTCCTTCTAGCTATTCTAATACACTAAAAACTAAAGAGGAATATCTACATAAGGCATAAGAATAATATCCAGAGTGAGCTCTCTACTCTATTTGAAATCTCTTAGCACTGAAACTATTTTGTTTCATTTTTCTCCCCCCTTTGGTCAAGAAATCTTTCTCAGTCCCATGCTGCTGGGTCCAGGCTCATCCCTGGGAGTCATGTTCCACATTGCCAGGGAGATTTATACCCCTGGGAGTTATGTCCCATATAGTGGGATAGCAGAGAGTTTACCTGTTAGAGTTGGCTTAGAGAAAGAGGCCACATCTGAGCAACAAAAGAGGTTCTCTGGGCATGACTCTTAGGCATAAGTAGGCTTAGCTTCTCTTTTGCAGGAATATGTTTCATAAGGGCAAGCCTCAAGATTGAGGGCTCAGCCTATTTAGTTGGCAGTCCTCAGTGCTTGCAAAAATATCAGGTATTCCTTAGGTGAGGAAGTTTAATATTTCCACATTTTCCCCTAGTCCCTCAAGGCAGCTTTGCAAATACTTTTTGATTTTCTGCCCAGATTACTCTGGGATGTATCAGGGCATCACACTAACCTGTATAATCCAACAGGATCTTCAAGGTTATATGTAGTTATGGTGTTCGAGTAAACACCATGCAAGTTGAGTTAGATAATGTGCTACAGAAAATGTAAACTTTGCACCAAGGAGACAGCTCTTCCTTTGGTCTCACACGAAGTTGCAGTTTTCAACACAGTCAGTATCATCTTTTACCCTTTAGTTTGGTTTATCTTAGTCCTAACCAGATCTTCTTCATTTTTATCTCTAACTGAAGTCTGATCTTTTCAGCTTTTTTAGCAGTTGTGGTATGGGATAATGATTAATTTCATAGTTACAAAACTCTAGCTCTGAGTCTCAGGTATCACACAGATACCCAAAGTTCTAGGGAATGACCAGGTTATACACAAACAGCTCAGCATCTCAGATTTTAGAAATAATAGTTACAAGTCCAGAATAGGTGTGACTGCTGTGAAAGCTGACAATCTAGGAACCTTTATAATAGGCCTTCCCCTGCTAGCCTATGCTCTGGATTTCAATTCTCTGAGTTTGTATATTGTAGTTAGTCCATATGAGTGAGGCATTATAGTGTTTGTCTTTTTGTTACTGGCGTATTTCACTCAACATACAGTCTTTGAGGTTCATTCACCTAGTTGCATGCCTCGCAACTTCATTCCTTCTTCCAGCCGCTCAGTAGTCCATTGTTTTATACACCACAGATCCCCCTTCCTTTCATCAGTTGATGTACCCTTAGCCCACCTCCATCCATTTCAAATGGTGAATGCTGCGGAGGCCTTATTGAGAGAGGAAAATCAGAGGTAGCCTGAGGAGCTAGAAGTCTGCATAAACGGGAAGAGCAGGCCCAAGGAGAGAGAGATCACCATGCCATGCGAGGCAGAGATGCAAGCCAGTATCAGAACACTAGGGACTTTAGGGGAAACTGTGGTGTTGCTGATGCCTTGATTTTTTTTTTTTCCAACACTATTTTATTGTATAGTATAACATATATACAAAGCAAAAATAAAAAATAAAAAAGCAATAGTTTTCAAAGCACTCTTCAACACGTGGTTTACAGGATGGATCCCAGAGTTTGTCATGGGCTACCATATGATCCTCTCAGATTTTTCCTTCCAGCTGCTCCTGAATATAGGAGCCTAGAGGGCTTAAATATTTTTTTATCATCACAATCGACATTTTTTCCTTCTTTTTTTGTGAAAAATAACATACATGCAAAAAAGCTGTACATTTCCAAGCACAGCATCACAATTAGTTGTAGAACATATTTCAGACTTTGACGTGGGTTGCAGTGTCACAATTTTAGATTTTTACTTCTAGCTGCTCTAAAATACTGGAGATAAAAGAGATACCAATTTAATGATTCAGCATTCATATTCATTTGTTAAATCCTATCTTCTATGTATAATTCCACCATCACCTTTGATCTTTCTATACCTCTCTTTAGGGTTGTTGAAGCTATGGCAGTTCTAAATTTTTGATATTGGAAGGGTCTTTCATTAATATGGGGTAGGGAGATGGAACTATCTGATGTTCTGGAGAGGCTGGGCTAGGTTTCAGGACTTATCTGGACCAGGGGCCCATCTGTAGGCTATGGGCTTCTGGAAAGTTACTCTAATGCCTGAAGAGGCCTAATATTAAGTATACAAATGTCTAATTGTTATTTTTTTCCCTCTTAAAGCACGTGTATTGAATTAAAATTATTTTTTTCAAACTCTCAGGGGACAGCGGTGAGCCAGTGGTTATTTGATGTCATACTGTAACCGAGAAATTAGGATTTAAGGAATGATTTTGATTACTGAATCAAGATATAGATATTTTTTGCTTCCTGGAATATTGGAATAGACAGAGGGGAATACCTGAAATCCCTAAATTATAATTCAGCTGGCTTGATACCTGAAATGATTGCAAAAGTCCTTTTTCTTGTGCTTTTGTGACTGTAAGAGCTGTTGTTATTCCCTTTATCTGGTTATTTTCTAGTAGGGCAAAGGCCCTAGTGCCAATGAAGTCAGCCATTAACCAGTTTCAGGCCAAGACATTTATAAATTGTATCAGCTAGACTCTGCTATTAAAAGATAAATTGTCTCCTTCCTTTGGGCTTACACCTTTAGTATAGAAGTGATAGCGCTACCTCCCCTCCTTTTAGACTCAGTTCTCCTATTGAAATGATAATGATATCAGTGTCTGCTTTTCTGCTTAGAACTTGCCATTTGAAATTGAAATGACCTCATCTCCCCTGGCTAAAATCCTTAAAAACCTTGAACCCCCTAAACTCAGGGAGATGGATTTTAGGCCTCTAGGCCATCTGCTCTCCAGTTATGTGCCTAGTAATAAACTTTCTCTGAAACCCCGGTATCTCAGGAATTGGTTATTCAGGCAAAAGAATCCACAGCCTCTGTCCAGTAACATTACTACTTCAGTTATTCAGGTTCCTTGCCTCTAAAGTGAAAGAAGAACACACATCTGTTCATATGCAAGGCTGGATCTGAAGATGTGTTCCGTGGTTCCTCAGAAAGTTAAGGATAGAATAACCACATGACCCAGCAATCCTACTTCTAGGTATATACACCAAAGATTTGAAAGCAGGGACTTGAGCAGATATTTGCATACCAATATCCATAGCAGCATCATTCATGAATGCCAAAAGATGGAAGCAACCCAAGTGCCCATCAGCTGATGAATGGATAAATAAAATTTGGTATATACATATTATGGAAAATTATTCAGCAGTAAAAAGGAATGAAGTTCTGACACATGGATAAGCCTTGAAGATATTGTGTTGGGTGAAATAAGCCAAACACAAAAGGACAAATATTGTATGATCTCACTGTAATGAAATAATCAGAATAATTATTAAAATAATTAGAATAATTAATAATAATAATTAGGATTATTAGAATAATCTAATAATATTAGAATAAGTCATAGGGTCAGAATCTGTAACAGGCCAGGAGCTGGGAAGGGGGTAGGGAATGGGGATAAATTGACGAGTTTCTATTTGGGTTGATGGAAAATTTTGGTTATGGCTGGCGGTGATAGTAGCACTCAACACTGTGAACATATTTAGTGGCGCTGAATTATGTATTTGAATGTGGTGAAAAGGGGAAATTTTAGGTTGTATATATGTTACTAGAATAAAAATTAAAAACCAGCATAGGGATTGAATAATGATCCCTATTATTAAAGGGATCACAATGTGACTGTGATTGTGAAAACCTTGTGTCTGATGCTCCTTTTATTTACCTTGTCAGCAGATGAGTAGAACATATGGAATAAAAATAAATAATAGGGGAAACAAATGTTAAAATAAATTTAGTTTGAAATGTTAGTGATCAGTGAAAGTGAGGGGTAGGGGGTAGGGTATGTATAAATTTTTTTTCTGTTGTCTTTTTATTTCTTTTTCTGAATAGATGCAAATGTTCCAAGAAATTATTATGATGATGAATATGCAACTATGTGATGATATTGTGAATTACTAATTATATATGTAGAATGGAATGATCAAAATAGGAATGTTTGCATTTTCTTTGTGTTTTTTGGTATTTAAAAAAAAAATCAAAAACAAAACCAGCATAGGGCTGTACCACACAAACAGTGAACTCTGTTGTAAACAATGAATTATAGTTAATAGGGCAATTATAAAATGGTCTTTCATGAATTGGAACAAATGTACCATGCTAAAGCAATGTGTTAATAATAGGGTGGTATATGGGAAGTCTGTACTTTATGCATGATTTTTCTGTAAACTGACCACTTCTCTAATAAGACAAAAGAAAAAATAGAAAGATGTGTGCCTTACTCTCTTCCCCATGAAGGGGCTGATTAGGCTTAGTCAAAGCCTTTTTCTGATGTCCCAAACATTTCTAAACCTCTGCAATAGAGAATTATCAACCTATAAAAAAAGGTATCTCTTAGTGAACAGTTGTAACTGGATTTTCTAACCACTGTTTTTTCTTACTGCCCAGGTTACCCTTTCCCTACTGCTCCTCCTGTGGATCCATTTGCCAAAATCAAAGTGGATGACTGTGGGAAGACAAAGGGCTGCTTTAGGTTGGTAGGACAAGTTGGTTAACTTTAAGCCTAAGAAATGGGCTCACTTTTCAAAGTAGTATTTAATTTGCATGCAGTTCATTCTAATCAAGGGTCTGTACCTCTTTGTAACTTCAGTAAGTGCGTAGCCTATTTCAGAGGGTCATCCCATGCTTCTTTTTGTTCTAGAATTCCCCAGGCTCTAGAACATTCTTCTCTGGTTCTTAATTTAAATTCCTGAAAGAGAGACTCCATTAGTTCCTGGCCCCAAGTCACAGTTCGTGACTGGCTGGCCTGCTTATGGCTCCGTGGCCTTGGGCCCAGGTTCTACTCTTCACCAGTTGGCCCCATGGTGAAGGATCACGTGATATAGAACCTGTCTGTGCCCCTTCAGCAGAGGCTGTGGGCAGGATGGGCCAATGACAGACATGTGTAATACCCAGTTCCTTTTCAAATAGTTAGTTAGTCATGGCTTATGTGTATTTGCATGATACTAACTAGCCATTTAGCATTGATTACTTGGATTCTTAATTTAATGAATTCCTACATGATTTTTGCTAGTTTCCTATTAAAACTTCATGGCCTATGGCTAGAAACAATAGTGTAGACAATGGGCCTTCCTCCCTAAGTCTTCCTTCCTAGACGTCTTTGCTTTGTTGGAAAAGCCTCCTTTCTTTAAATCCTTTATTTCCTGAAACAATTCACCCTTGACTAAAGATTTTGATGGTCATTTCACTGAAAGTACTGATTTTCTTTTTGAGGTGGTGGTGGTGTGATAGAGTTTAGGTCTAAGAGGTGAAAATCTAATATGGGGATTTTGAGCTTTTTTTGGATTACAAGAAAGTCATTTCTAAGGAATGAAAAAATATCCAAGAACACCATTATTGAAGAAGATGGCCAGTTACATGTAACTCTGATGTTTGGGGGATGCTTTTGAGAAGGGAAGGAATTTCAGTTCCCTGTGGGCTTTGTGGTAACTTGTTTTCTGGCCCATTCACCCTTCCTTTTATGTTCCTTACCCCTTTTCATGTTTCCTCTTTTATCCCAGTTTATCCCATATTGCCTTGATCTTACATCTCTTCCCAGCTGCTCAAGATATCTGCTAGCCTACCAGCATGTGCCTTGTCTCCCTCCTCAATTAAAATTCAGCTGCTTTGTGTCCTGTTTCTGCAGCTACCTCTTTCTGCCTGTAGAGCTTAGCTTGTCCCAACCATTGCTACAATTTTCTGTCATTCTGAAAATGCTGTAATACAGCATCCCTCTAACTACGGCCTGCCGATTCTTAAAGGATCCACAAGGCTTCTCTAGGAAATTTTAAATTCGTGCTTTCATTTCAATGATGTGCCTCTAAAAGGTTAATGTATGCAATATACGATTGATTGTCTGGGTAACTTCCTTATGCCAGTATGTGTTTTGGTGTCTGAATGTATGATTGAATCAACTCCAAGTAGCCCAAAAGACCAAAGGAAAATTTAATAATTAAATGAAGCTTCCACACTTAGCATAATACCAATTGAGGTAATTTTTGGGGTACTTTGTGTAACTGAAAGTTTTGCAGCCGCTCAGAAACAGATGAAAATGGAGAGCTGAGCTGTCAAACTGTGTTCAGTACTAAGAGCACGCTCCCCCAAGACTGCACACGAGGTCCCCCTGTGCATGGGATCAGAAGTTTACTTTCAGTGAAACCGCATCACCCATCCCATGCGTGCTTCTGATTTAAATGTTCCTGCTTCTGTAATTTGTATATAATCTGTAAATTTGTTTTAGTTTAATAGTTGTATGAAAATTTGGAAGTAAAAAGAGTTGGTATACATCTGAGTGGCGAAACAATTTAAGTTATTCCTTCAGAAAATTTTTTTTCCTCCTAAAGGGACTCAGAAATATTTCAGAAATAGCTAACATTTGAGAAACTCTGGTGTAATGCAGAGAACAAGGGCTGGGAAAACCCAGATTCAAGGCCTGTCGTGGCCACTCCCTCACTCTGGGATTGTGGGCAAGTTCCTTCCCGTCTCTGGACGTCAGTTTATTTGTAGATGAAGGGGAGCAGCTCATCTCCAAAGTCCCCCACAGTGGAACTGTGGTTTTGAGATCCCAGGTGGCAAAGACCTAATTTAGTTAATAACACCTCTTATACCCCTCCCAGATATGTCTTAAATGCTGTGTAAGTGTATTATGAATGAGGAGATGAAGATGCAGTAACGTCTGTTCTGATATATCCTATAGGTATGGGAAACCAGGCTGTAATGCAGAAACCTGTGACTACTTTCTTAGCTACCGGATGATTGGGGCTGATGTGGAATTTGAGCTGAGTGCAGATACAGATGGTTGGGTAGCAGTTGGATTCTCTTCGGACAAGAAAATGGTAAGATTCAAATCACGACAGAGCTCATTTTCTCTTTAGTTTGCTTTGTGACTTTAATTTTTTTTTTTTTTTTTTAACGTGGGCAGGCACCAGGAATCAAACCCGGGTCCTCTGGCATTGCAGGCAAGCATTCCTGCCTGCTGAGCCACCGTGGCCCGCCCTGCTTTGCGACTTTAGATACTAGTTTTTTTGTTTCCTTAAGCTACCATGCCACTTTTAAATGTGAGTAGCTGGTTTTGTTTCCTTAAGCTACCATGCCACTTTTAAATGTGAGTAACTGGCTCTTGGCATTTGATTTTCATTAGCAAAGCAAAGCAAATAAATTGATCAAAGGTATATAATGATTATGTTTGTTAAGGCTCTCTGCAAATTACAAAGCAACAACAACAACAATTTCAAGCTAGCATAAACCAAAATATTAGACATTCAATAATAAATATTAGAATGCATGGCATCCTGGCGTACCTGAGTTCATCAGCCATTTCCACAGTATTGCTACGAGAGAAGCCTCCAAAGCTATGTGGCTTGTAACAGTGAGCAGTTATCTCTTGTGTATGCATCTGTGGATTGCCTGGGGTTCAGCTCACTTTAGGTGGAGCTCAGCTGGGTTTGGCTCAAGTGCATGGTTTGGATTCAGGTTTTCTCCTTGTATTCTCTCATCATTCTGGATCTGGCAGCTACCAAGGCATGCTTTCTTCATGGTAGATGCAAAAGTTCAAGAGCCACACGAGCATATTTCTATCTTGCTCGCATCACACAGCCAAAACTAGAGTCAAGGGGCCAGTAAATGTGCTTCCCCCTCCCGAGATTCCATGAGAAGGTGTGGGTGTGTGCTTCTCCAGGGAGTTAAGACTTGGGTCCAGCCGTTCACCTTTCCACATTGCCCGTGGGTAAGAAAAATAGCTGGACCTCAGGTGAGGAAGGACTGTGACCAGAAACAGGTCAGGCAGCTGCTTATCATTTCCCTCTGCTTCTTTCTGTGTCTCTGCTTCATTCTTTCCTCTTTCCCTTTTTGGCTCCGTCATTTGCCACTTTGCTGTGCCAGGGTTCTTCCCAAACAGCCAGCCTTTCATTGGCCGTTGTACCTTTTTTGCACATGCTTCTGCTTCTTCTGGAGCATACTTCCCTTGTCTTCCCCTGGCTGTAACAGGAGGCCCAGGCAATGGTGCAGGTGAGAGAGGAGGGTGGCTTGGACCAGGGTTACCCAGTTGCATGGTGAGAAGTGTTCAGATTTTGGATAGCAGATGTGCTGGTTTGAAATGATGTATGTACCCTAGAAAAGCCATGTTTTAATCCTAATCCCATTTTGTAAAGGCAGCCACTTCTAATCCCTATTTAACATTGTATGTTTGAAATTGTAATTAGACCATTTCTCTGGAGATGTGATTTAATCTAGAGTGGTTGTTAAACTGGATTAGGTGGAGGCATGTCTCCACCCATTTGAGTGGGTCTTGATTAGTTTCTGGAGTCCTATAAAAGAGGAAACATTTTGGAGAATGAAAGAGATTCAGAGAGAGCAGAGCAGAATAACATAGCCACGAGAAGCAGAGTCCACCAGCCAGTGATCTTTGGAGATGAAGAAGGAAAATACCTCCTGGGAGTTTCATGAAACAGGAAGCCAGGAGAAGAAGCTAGCAGATGAAGCCGTGTTCACCATGTGCCCTTCCAGCTGAGAGAGAAGCCCTGACCGTGTTCACCATGTGCCTTCTCACTTGAGAGAGAAACCCTGAATTTCATCGGCCTTCTTGAACCAAGGATGCCTTTGATTGGACATTTCTATAGACTTGTTTTAATAGGGACATTTTCTCAGCCTTAGTACTGTAAACTAGCAACTTATTAAATTCCCCTTTTAAAAAGCCATTCTGTTTCTGGTATATTGCATTCTGGCAGCTAGCAAACTAGAACAGCAGATTTGCTAGCAGATTCATTGTGGGTTGTGAGAGAAGGACAGGAAGCAAGAATGTCTCCAGAGTGTTTTGGCCTCAGCCACATAAAGGATGGAACTGCCATTAACTGAGATTGGGCAAGGAGGGAAGGGAATGTTAGGGGAAGAAGATTCAGGGTTTTGCTTTGGTCATGTTAAGTGTGAGTTGCCTTTAGATATCCATGAAATGAGGCAGGGGCTCAAGGGAGAGTTCTAGGCTGGAAAGGTAATGAATGAAGAAGAATGAGCAACTGAAATGCTACTTTACTGGATGACATCAAAGGTAGAAGCCCTGAAAATTTTTCCCAGGATGGTTTGATTCATACACTACTTATCTCTGGCTGAATAACAAACTACTTCAGAGCTTAGGGGCTGAAAACAGTGACGACAGCATTGATTTTGCTCATGAATTTGTAATTTGGGGAGGGCTCAGCAGGGAAAGTTTGTCTCTGATCCACTCGGTGTCAGGTGGGGCTTCTTGAAGGCTGGACGTTGGGGTCATGGGAGAGTTCACTCTCACACCTGGCTGTCAGTGCTGGCCCCGCACTGGCCTGGACCTCCGCTGGGGCTGTAGCTAGAAGCCTATTCCTGGCTTTCCTTGTATTGGCTGTCGCACACAATCAGGTGAGGGCAAGTATCCCAAGAGGAGAACCGGCTGGAAGCTGTATTGCCTTTTTAAAATTTTTTATTTTCAGTGGTAGTTCTTTAAAAAACATTGTGGTAAAATATATATAAAAAACAGGTTGCCTTTTTTTGTTTGTTGTTTGCATGGGCAGGCTCCAGGAATCGAACCCGGGTCTCTAGCACAGTAGGCGAGAAGTCTGTCACTGAGTCACAGTTGCCTGCCCCAAGTTGCCATTTTAACCATTTTTTTTGTGTGTGTGTGTGTACAATTCAGTGGCATGAATTACATTTACAGTGTTGTGCAACCATTACCACTATCTATTTCCACAATGTTCAGTCACCCCAAGCAGAAACTTTGAACCCATGAAGCAGTAACTCCATTGTAGCCACCCCTAAGCTCCTGTTACCTCTAACGTACTTTCTATCTCCATGGAATTACAATTTTTTTTTAAATCGATGCCCAGAAAAAGCAAAATGGAAACCCTTTTTTAATAGCCTTGCATTTTTTAACTTGCTTTTTTGAAAACAATTTTAGACTGTTCTCAAAAAAAAGTTGCAAAAAATAGTACAATGAACTTCTATATATATATGCTTCACCCAGTTTCACAAAATTGATATTTTCCCACATTTTGCTTTCTTTCTTTCTACTGCTGCTGCCGCCATTTTTATTATTCTACAATCGTTTGAGATAAAATAGCAAATATCAGGACCCATTAACCCTAAATACTTAAGTGGGTATCTCCTAACATCAAGGACATTCACTTTCATTACACAGTTTATTTATTAGATTCAGGAAGTTTAACATTGATATGATCATATTAGCAAATATGCTCTCCGTTTTCAAGTATCATCATTCGTCGCAATAATTATTTAATGAGTCAGGATTCAGCCTAGGAATGCTAATGCATTTAGTCCTTATATATCTCTATTGTGAAATAGTTTCTTAGCTCTTCCATGTGTGTATGTATCTTTATTGGCATTGACTTTTCTGAAGAGTCAATTTTCCTAGTTTTGGTAGAAGGACCTTCAATTTGGGCTTGTCTCATTGCTTCCCCTAATTACGTTAGTTTAAGTGTTTTTTTAGCAGGAATGTATAGGTGGTGATGCATTCTCAGAGCGTCACATTGGAAGGCACTTGAAGTCCATTTGACCCTTTATTGTGATGCTTTGACTACTTGTTCAACCTTCTAGTGGCATTTAAAATGATTTTTTTTTTTTGGTGGGATTTCATGTTATAGAGGGTAAGAGCATGTATGTTTCTGGGTGAATTTTTTTCTAGCAGAAGCATTTGCAAAAGACAGACATCTGCCTTTTTAAATTCATTTTTCATTTTAGGGAGGTGACGATGTCATGGCCTGTGTCCACGATGACAATGGCCGGGTCCGCATCCAGCACTTCTATAATGTAGGCCAGTGGGCCAAGGAGATTCAGAGAAACCCCGCCAGAGATGAAGAAGGAGTCTTTGAGAACAATCGCGTCACCTGCCGATTTAAACGACCTGTGAATGTTCCTAGAGACGAGACCATTGTTGATCTGCATTTGAGCTGGTATTACCTGTTTGCTTGGGGTCCAGCCATTCAGGGTGAGCTCATGCTTTAGCATCCAGATTAAACACCAGACACCACCGGGGGCTTGGGTTCATTATTTACTAAAGTCACACTGGGTGTGCGAGAGAGCAATAAGCATTCCAGATGATGTGAAAGAAACAGAAGGTGCGACCACTGCCTTTAGAAGTTTCCATTCGATTTGTGGAGGCAAGTTTACATATATAAAACCAGACCAGTCCAAAATAGTGTAGGATGAATTATGTGCTTAATCAAACCGGCCCTATGTCTGCTCTTTGTGGGATATAGACTCTGTTTATGCCTTCACCACATCCTTGAGATGTTTCAGTATTATTGTCCTCATTTTAGAAAGATTAAAAAATTTACCAAAGGCTCCAACACCTAATTTAGTGGAAGAACTAAGATTCAATCCCAGATCTGTCTGATTCCAAAACCCATGAGTATGCTTAATACCTTTGCTCTAAATATAAAAGTAGTGAGCAGGAAAGGGCTTCTGGAGACTTCTTTAGAGACTGGCAGCAGTAATTTCAACTGTGTTCTCTTTTTGACCGTTCTGGTGGTCCTCATTCCTCCAAATTATCCTCGAATCTTGCCCTTTACTCCTCACATATTCATGTGCACAGAAGTGGCCTGGCTATCTTATAAAAACACAGATCCTAATTCCCTGAGTGTAAGGTGGAGGCCTGGGATTTTGCATTTCCAACAAGCTCCTAGGTGATGCTGGCCCATTGACAATCTCACTTTGGGTGGCAAGGCTCTTTAATGTTTTATTAACAGAGACTCGAGGATATCATGAGACCTTGCAGAGGCAACTCAGCATTCCTCCTGGTGGATCAGCCTAATGACTCTGTCAGGAGTAGAAGTCAGTTTACTTTGCTGTCCTCAAACTTAGTCTCCATTCTGGGTCCTGGTGACCAAATCTTTCTTTACCGTGTGCTTACGAAGTATCCGTTGCCTAATCCAATCTGGCTTTTTTTTTCCTTCATTTTGTTTCAATTTATCAGTCTGGGGAGATTTTATAATCTGTACCCCCCTCCTTGCTATTTGACAATTGGGAAAACATTTAGATTCCTCCACATTTGTGAAAACTTTCCCATTTGCTGATTTCTCAGATTACCAATAGTGGATCTGCAGTTATATCTTCAAGTACTTTCACTGCCCTGGGAAATAAATTTTACCTCACTTGGAGAAATGAATTCATTTAACATGATGGGATTTGGAGTCTAAAAGTTTGGTTCTGCCTCCTGGTAACTATATTTAGCCTATCTAAATTCTGAACTTCAATTTCTTCATATTTAAAATGGGGATAATAATAATACCCATAATACTTCCTAGGATTATTGTAAGGATTAAATGAAAACAACTATTCAAAATTGTTTTACAAATTGAAAAGCTCTCTACCTTCAGAAAAACATCTCCTTGCATATATGGCATGACAGCCTAACATTCGAAACCCCTCCAAAAGCTGATCCACCTTTACCTGATAAGCTTTCTTCAGGACTCCTGTTCTTCTCACGGTCTCCAAATGAAACAGGTGCATTCCTTCCCCATACATCAGCTTGTGCTTTTCTGTTTCTTGAATGCTCTTCTAACACGTCTCTGAAGATTAAATCCTGCCCATTCTCTTAAAGTCTCTTACAGGGGCTAACCTCTGAGTGAAGACTTGAGAAGTACATGAGATTACATTTCTCTTGAGGAAGGTACAAACTGAGCTTGCAGGGGCAAATTTAGGAGGCACCATGTGGATGAACAATGACATGAGGTTAGATGGGAGCTGTGGAGGGACCTGTTGATAGGAACAATTTTGGGCCAACCCCAGGAGTTTGCTTTGTGCTAACAGGAGCCAGCATGGAAATTGGAGTAGGGGCTTGACATATCAAGTTTGACAGTTTCCATTTCAGATAGTACCTTAAAAACCCTGACTCTGAGCTTTATTCCCAAGGTGATCTTTGCATTGAATTGATAGGCTTTCTTCTCCCTCACACAAGTTGCATTTGGATTATTTAGAGAGCGAGGGCGCTGCTGAGCAGCTTCAGCTTATTAAGCATTCCTTACGCACAGCCTTTCCCTCTTTCTGCTTCTCAGCAGGCCAAAAAAAAAAAATTTCCATCCAAAGATTTATTTGGTGTATTCATCCCCCTCCTTTCTGTACCATCCCCACCCCACTCTGCCAGGCAGACACAGACACAGGCATTCCCATAGCGCACCCCATACCCTCTGGCGTGGACCCTAGACATAGGCCTGTGTGTCCCATAGACAATGAGAGAGGGCTTCCACCTGTAAGGGAGGTTTTAGTGTGGTCAGGAGTTGGTTATGATGATCATATATAAAAGATATATGGGAGGGGAAAAAATAGTCGCTCTTGCTATTTGGAATCAAAATACAAGTTTCTCCATTTGGTCCTAAGATGATAACACTCATTAGACATGTTAGAGTAGGCATTCATACAATACTGACCAAGTAAGTAGCAGTCGGAGAATTGGGGATACCATGCAGAAACCAATAGCATTGTTCTAATGGGAGCACAGATTAATGAGAAACCAGTCTTTTGGATAAATTTAGGTCATTTCTGTGTTTTCTTCACCTGAATTTCATGTACAATTATAGAGAGTTCTGATAACAACTCTAATACCTGATTCCAGATATTTATAATCACTGCTTAGGTACTCCACACTAAAGACTTTTGTTTTTTTGTTGTATGTGAATATCATTTTAAGTCTATACTCTTATGGCTCGCCCCATCCCCTCTTCTTTCTTTCTTAAAGGCTCTATCACCCGGCATGATATAGACTCACCACCGACATCAGAGCGTGTTGTCAGTATTTACAAATATGAAGATATTTTTATGCCATCAGCTGCCTATCAGACCTTCTCCTCTCCATTTTGTCTGCTTCTCATTGTTGCTCTGACCTTCTACTTACTGATGGGAACCCCGTAACCACAGCTGCAAAGCTAACCAATTAAATGGATTGGAAAGTCTCTGGGAAAAATATATTTTTAAAGAAAATTCAGTGTAATTTTAGTCTCTGATTTTTTTTAAAAAAGAACAACTCCTATGATTTCAGCTTTTTGGAAGAAAGAGGAAGCTTCTTTTCTAGTCGAAGAGGATTGTTTAATAATGACCCCCTTATTTTGGAAGCCACTTGAAACTTTTCAAAGCACTTTCAGTTGTGTTTTCTTATTGGAGCTTCACAACATTTCTGAGTTGGCTTGATGAAGATTATTACTGCCGTTTTATTGAATGGGATTTGAGGCCCAGAAAGGCTGCCTTTTTATCACCCACACACACCAGGAAGCCTGGGCCACTTGGCTGAATAATCCATAGAGAAAGAGCTCAGCATAGAAATCATATCTCCAGACAGTATTTACTTTTCCTCCTAAAGCACATGAGAGTTACTTTGTGTATCTCTGGAGAGAACGTCAGTGGACTTCACTGGTTCACAGTCAGCCTTTTAAGGGGGAGAAGTTCAAATTTGTATAAAGCATAGGGCTTTTGGATATTTATATAGCTGATGGGGAGAATGAGGGAGATTTCAGTGATATGGAAATGGTTTGTGTTTATTTGAGATTTCTTCTCAGTAAGTACCTGGGAAAAAAAACATTTTGATCGATGTTTGGCAAGGTTAGAAGCATAACTGTGAGTATTCCTGAAGATGTAAAATTATGTTAAGGATAAGAAAATGGGAATTCTTAGTAGTTAGAATTTGGTCCTTTATTTTTAAGCAATGTATTTTGTAACTAAGGTTTCACCTGTGGTTACAGCTAATTCTGTTGTCAGAGTGATAATATACTGTTTTATTAAATATGCATTATGACCGACAAATCACCTTCATAAAAATTTAAGGCATTTTAATAATAAATCAGCATTCTTAGAGATTTGGGGTAGAAACTTTAAAAATGAGTTGCTTTTTTTTTTTAAAAAAACTAGAACATGGGAAGGTGGCCAGAAAACAGAATTCACCCAGAGTTTCCATTCCAAATGTTCAGACTTGTGAATTGAACTGGCAGTCAGCATAATTTATGGGACTACTTTGACTTTCTTAATGTGGATCCTTCTTTAAAAGGAAACCAAACTCTGTTCCAAATGTTTTTTTCTAACAGCCTGTGTAGAAGAAAGGAGTCTGAGTGGTAGTTATGCTGCTGGTGTTTCCATGTAGAGTCCTGGTGCCCTCTGGCTTGCCCTTGTTATTTAAAGCTGACTCCAGATTTTTGGATTTTGTCCTTAAGCAACACTGGAGACTGATTGCTAATGCAGTCCTCCGGATTTGTGGCTGGGGTTAGAGTCTGCCTGTGGAGAGAGCTTTCACATTCTTCTGGAAATGATAAAAAATAAGGAAAACATTGGTGTTCTGTGCTGTTGCAGTTTACCAAGCACTTTCCTGGGATGCAGGAGAAAGATGCCTCATTGCAGATGGGGAGAAATTAAATGGCACTGATGGAACTGGGTAGCATTCAAACAAGCCTCTGAGTTTATTCATGGTTCCGCCTGATTACCCCTTAACTAAACCGTCCAGTTATGGCTGAGGATGGGTTGAGTGTCACCTTCTCAGCTATACGGGTTGTTTAGTAGTGAGGATATTGAGTCTACAGGAATCCACTCTGTAAATAAGAAAGCAAATATTTTTATACTTCATTCTCTAATGTGTATAATATTTCAGCTATAAGTAGGTTAAACCTAGAGAGAGAGACTTCTAGCTGGTCTCTGTGGCAGGCAGGGTAGGAATAAAAGAATGGATTTTCCTTCTGCTTACATTTCAAATCAGCAAGCTAATTTATTTCAACTTTGATTACTAGTCATTTTTGCATACCTGTGCTTGGAGCTTTCAATGACTTCTCATTGCCATGAGGGTAAAGTGCCAACCAGTTTGGTTACCTCCAATATCTTCTCTTGCCACACCTCTTCACCTGCCTTGTCCTAGCAAGACTGAACTGCTCTCAGTTCTAAAGACTTGCTTTCTCACCTGTCATAGGGTTCCTTCTGTCCAAACATTCTCCACTTATGTACTTGACAAATTCCTACTCATTTTCCAGATCACAGCTTAAACATTCCTTCCTCCAGTCTTCTAAACCAGGGTAGGCTTAGGCTCCTGCCAAATGCTCACATGGCATTGTGGGTCTCCTTATCACCATATTCATCTGACTTTAATGTAATTACTGACTAGTCTTCCCTGCTAACTCCTGAATGCTGGAGTGATTTCTCTTTTTTCACCATTGTAGCAGACACTACTACATAGTAGGGGCTCAGCAAGCATTTGATGCATGAATGCATAATGAAACTTGATTTTTATGGCGAGTTTGATTCACAAGGCTTGTATTTCATATGCATTGCCAGGTTGACCAACATTTTAGTATTTTTTACCTGCAATCAAACCTTAACCCATTCTTTTAACAAATACTGAATTTCCCTTTTGAAACATAAATGGAAAAATCATTGGCAACTGTCCTGTTTTGTCCTGCAGTTAATTAGCTGCCATTTTCAATGATAATTATGGTTCAGAAATAAGACTTTGAAGGCCAGGGATGCTGAACGGTATTTGGCCATCATCTCAGAACACCATCAATGGATAGAAGTTAAAACTCTGTAGACTTCAATTTCATTCATTCTTTCCTAATATTAAGAGAATCAACTATTTTATTTCTATATTCCCATCTGGCATATAGAAGAGATGCCCAAATGGTGGCAGTGGTTTTTAAAAATGCGTGAGTAGAATAATAATAATAATGATAACCAAAATGCATTTAGTGCTTTTTAAGCACGTTACATGGATTAACTCATTTAATCTTCACAACTACCGTAGAAAGTAGAATCTATGATTAATCCATTTGGCATAAATTACCAGTGCTAGCAGGGACTTTAGAGATCATTGCATCCAAAGCATTTATCATACAGAGGGGCAAGTGAGGTGTAGAAAGGTGATTTGATTTGCCTGTATATACATGCCCTCCACACACTCATTAAAACTTTTATTAAATGGAACTCTGCTAGCCACACTCAAGATAGCTAGGTGTTTCCCCCACCTCCCTTTAGTAATTTGCCATGAACAGGAGGACTTTTTATATTTATATGTGCAGGGGGCTGAGTGGGCAGGTAGTATATTTTTGCATCACCTTTCTGCTCTGCTTAAAAGCATTGCAATTCTTTATTTTAGCAATCATTTTGGTGCTTTTAGTAGTTTTTTTTTAAATATGTACATTGGACAAGACTGGAAGAACATATTTGTCTTAATTTATTGTTGTTGTTATTGTCTTCGTTAATTTTTAAAAGTTATTTGCCTATAACCTAGGTCTTTTAACTTGGAGCCAGTTATTAAGCCAGGACTTTTTGCTTAATATATACTGATGCTTAATTGATGCTTTTCCTCTCAATATTTGCTATTAGGTAGATAACCATTGAGTCAGATTTTTCCCTTTTATTGCCTCACTGTAGACTCTAAGGTGAATTTTTAAACATAATTTCAGAGAAAATGTGGGAGCCATATTAAATTATATTAATTTGGCTTTCAGTAAGAAAGTCAGATGGTTTAGAGAATTTAGGGATCGATACCCATCCCTGATGGTTTTTACTACTTGTTCTGTAGTAAAGTTACCGCCTGTATTCAGTATTTTGTGCTTAAGGGGTATTACCACTGAGATTGTGTGTCACTCTTACCTCTAGACTAGGGTTTAGCAAAAGTACTCTGTAAAGGGGCCAGATAGTAAACATTTTAAGCTTTGCAGTCTCCATTTCATCTATTCAACTCTGCTGTAGACAGTACATAAGCGAATGATCATGGCTGTGTTCCAGTGAAACTTTATCAGCTCTGATATTTGAATTTCATATAATTTTCACACATCACAAAATATTATTCTTTTGATTGTCTTTTTGTTTGTTTGTTTTCTGTTTGGCATCTTCAGGCTCTGGGAATTGAACCCGGGTCTCCGGCATGGCAGGCGAGAGTTTGATTTTTCTTTTAACTATTAAAAAATGTAAAAACTATTCTTAGCTTTTGGGCCATACAGAAATAAACAGCGGGCTGAATTCGGCCCACAGACCATACGGCTCACCCGTATGCCATGATCATTTGTGACGTGTATAGTCATAATTTATTGCTGGTTTATTGTACAAATGTCAGAGTTAGTGAATAACCTTTTAAAAGCATTTTTATTGTGGTGACATATCTACAACATAAATTTTTCCATCTTAACCACTTTCAGATATATAATTCTGTGGTATTTACAGTGTGAGTAATTTGTTTTTTAAAGTAAGTTATAGTTGGTTTCTTGATAGCTTGATAATGGCATTCCCATATACTATTCTAATGTAATTTTTGGAGCTGATAGGAAAGGAGGCAGTGAAGTCAGAGCTGGGTAAGCAGTGGTCCCATTTGCTGGAGGCTGTGGCAATAGTGAGCGACTGTTTCTGCTGAACTGTTCATCATGGTGATTGCTATGTTTCAGAGTAATTTATTTCCCTGTAGAAATTATTATTTTTTTTAAGTTGTATAGAGATCTCCTATACCCATAGGAGTGTTTTTTGCATGTGACTATGGCATCTACCCGTGTATCATAGTTGAGAAATGCTTGAGAACCACTGGGCTAGGACAAATGCTGAGATGTGTATACTTTGTTGTATATAAGTGTGTTGTATAGTCTTGTTCTCTAAGTATTAGTTATGGTTGGTGGACAGTCTGGTTGTTGTCTCTGTGTGTGTGTATATATGTATCATATGTATATACATGATAGGGTGTGTATTTACACATAAATGCCTATATATGCACATACTACGACCATTGGAAGGTCTTTGTCAGGGTTGTTTCTGTTTCTGATTTCTCCAATAGTTTAAAACCCAAGAGAAAACACATAGCGTGTACATGGACAAAACTGCCCTTGAGTCTATAGTAATTTAGTTTGTAGAAAGGACTCCTGGATCCTTTATTAATTAATCTGTGCCTCCTCCATTTTACAGTATATGAATTAAGTAAGTATAAAGTATCTTTGTTGAGTTTGACTTTTCCGTACTGTTGGTTAAGAAACCAAGTCTAGTGTTAGCTGAGGAATTGGCATGTTGATGCACCTTACACACACATTCATCTTTAATTAGGTTCCTTATTCCCATGTCTGTTATTTAATTTCAAGTTGGGCTTCTTTGTTTTTATATTTAATAAATAACTTGAGTATAATTCCTTCTCAGAAAAATAGTGGCTGTGCTTATGTGATTTTTAAGCATGACTGGAGACTGGAAAATTAAGTGAATCATCAAACTATTTTGGATTTTTTGCTTAATATATACTGATGCTTGATTGATGTTTTGAGCTTCTCCCCTGGATATTTGCTATTAGGTGGATAGCCGCTGAGTCAGATTTTCCCAAAAAACAAGCGATTCTCTAGGGTTAATGGGTGCTGCAGTGGTTGTGGCATTTGCCCAGGTTGCTAGAACAGTTATTATTTCATCTCATAAAATGTGATGACACCTGGAAGAGTAAATGCAGCTTCTCCACATGCCTTATTCCCTCAGATGCGCTGATACGCTGGAACAATCTGGCTCCAGGGAATATTAATATACTTTTTTGAGACTGTCTAAAAACTACTATTTTATAAAAACTATGACTTTAAATAGACATTGATGGGTTATATTTGTTTTATAATAATTGTGCACCCAATGTTCAATTGTGATTGATTTTGAGATTTATGTATATTTATAAGCCTGTTCTATGTGAATTTTTACTCTAAGATGCGTGGTACATTACTATTAAAGATATGGATTTTATTTCATAAAGTAATTGTAGCAATATTCCTAGATGGTACCTAAATGATTGTTCTGTTTGCCATCATAAATACTTTTATGTTTAGATGATAAGGTTCTAGCCAGAATGTATTAACTGGACTTAAACTTTAATATATAAATTCTTAACATGGTTTGAAATTCTTCCTGTTGATGTAATTAAAGTTAGTTTATAATTCCTTATTGCTTTGCTCTGGTGCATTTTTGGATTTCTCTTTGTGTGTGTGTGTGTGTGTGTTTTATGGGGGTACATGGTCCCGGAATCGAACTTGGGTCTTCTGCATGGCAGGTGAGCATTCTGCCACTGAACCACCTGTGCACCTTTGTTATTGATCCTTTCATTAGCAAAGTCTCCCTTAATTCTCCCTGCATTTCTAGACCTTGGAGAAGACGAGATCCTGTCTCATGTTGCAGTAGTCAGGTAAAAACCCTTGTAGAGAAATTTGCTAAATAAATCTGTATTTA
This sequence comes from Myrmecophaga tridactyla, assembly GCA_004026745.1. Taxonomy (NCBI): domain Eukaryota; kingdom Metazoa; phylum Chordata; class Mammalia; order Pilosa; family Myrmecophagidae; genus Myrmecophaga; species Myrmecophaga tridactyla. Next base: position 20,711 of record PVIY010032448.1, read on the forward strand.
TAGATTAAGGTATTACACTTACTCTATAAATTATCAAGTAGTGAGATGGAGCATTTTTATCCCATTTCAAGTATACCAGTTGTAAAGGCTGTTTTAATTTCCTGGCCTGCTCAAGCAAATACCATGAAATGTGTTGGGTTAAACAGTACGAATTTATGCACTCACTGAGGCTGGGAAGAAATTCCACTCTTCAAGGCATCTTTCAAGGCCATGTTTTCTTCCCAAAGACTGGGGTTCTGGGGCTAGCTGCCTATGCTTCTTTGTTCTTTGTTTATACATGGCAAAGCACATGGCGGCATCTCCAGGTTCTGTTGATGTTCACCTTCTGGCTGCTTCCTGTGACTTTCTCTTTTTCTGTCTAAATATTCTGCTTATAAAGGACTCCAGTAATAGGATTAAGACCCAGGCATATTGGACTGGGCCGCACCTTAACTGAAGTGGCCTCATCAAAAGGTCCGACTTACAGTAGGTTCACATCCACAGGAATGGATTACATTTAATAATTTAAATTTAAATTTTCGGAGATACATACAGCTTCAAACCACCACAATGACACACAGCTAACTAAGAATTTCAATTATGAGCCTTTTTGGTAGTTGAATCATAATACAAAGTCGGGATAGTTAGTTTAGTTGTAGAGCCTAATGAATCACTAGGGAGGTATGGAAACTGCCGAATGTAGTAACTGAGCTGCCAATACAACGGGGACTAGGTTGAGAAGATCAGGAAGTGGTAACTTAAGAAAGAATTAGGTGTCATCGTGTTTTGCATTATAGCCCCTAGTCCTCACCAAAACCCTCCAAACATTTTGGCATTCTAGCATTTCCTGTGGTGTTTATTTTGCAGTGTTCTCAATGGATAGTCCAGCTATCAGAACTGACTCTGGCTAGTATGTGACTTGGCAGTTTCTTAGGGCTCAGTTCCAGGTGCAAAGACCAGGAATAAGCTATAAGAAGAGACAGTTCAAGTGGAGTGAACGTGAAAGTCACCTGCTTCCAGGAAGTCAAGAAGCTTTCACTGCTTGCTCATTCATTCATTCATCCACTCAGTAAATATTTACTGGGGACTCCTCTGTGCCAATTCCTGAGCTGGACATGAAACATGGAGGGGACTCCAGGAAGAACAGCCCTTGGTTTCTGTCTCTAAGGGGCTCCCAGCTTGGTTGAAGAGTCAGACACATAAACACCATGATGACACCCTACAGCAACTGCAATGGTAATGCTCAGGTGTGATGGGAACCCAGAGTAGGTGTCCTCACTCAGCTTGGAGCAGCCTTGGTTTGAGTATATCATAGGGAGTAGAATCAAGGGAAGTGGTGGGTTGAATCTTGATCCCCAACTCTGACTTCAACCACGCCAGATAAAACGTCAGTCACTCCATGACGATGGGAAACAACCAGGGAGAGACACTTAAGGCCAGCCACTTTCTGGATACGGAAGGCTTTCAGCACATAATTATTAGTCACAAGGTTCTGCTTACAGATGTCCATCCTCTCTACCAACCTTCCTCTCCGCTCTAAAGAGGAGTGAGGAGTTGCCTTGGTTGCAGACTTTAACAGTATGTATATATATATATATATATATATATCAAAGGACTGTCCAAGCTTCTTTTCATTCATCTGGCCTGCTTCATGCCTCTCCTGGGTACGTGGGTCTCAATGAGGTTGGTTGAATCAATTTAATCATCTCTTCACTGACCCCTTTCACAAACTGGTGAATTGTCTTCAGTTGATGTGAAAAGCAGAGTATGGAAGGTTAACTGTGGTTAGATGGGGCAGATGAGAAGGGCAGGAACCTACAGGCAGGACAGGCTGTATGTGACTCAGTGAGCCGGCAGGACCTGCACTGTTAAGGGGGGTTATGCAACCCCAGCTGATGAAGGGGAGGAAGCAGGGAGCTGGGCAGGGCCTGATGGTGTCAAACTTGTTCGTATTTTTTGTCCTTCAGCCACTGAGATTAAAGAAATATATAACTTGATAGTTTCTCACACCCTAAACTTACCTTCCCCAACTCTTTTCCTCTAAACCAATTATCTATTTTCAGTCTGCTAGTTTATTTAGTAGCAGATAGCAGAGATAGAAAATAAATTTCATCTTGCATGCCTGCTTTTTTTTCACTTGACAGTGGTTCTCTAGAACGCTCTGCTGAGAAGGATTTTAAGGTTGTTGTCTAGACTTAGTGAGACAGAGTTTAGTGGTTGATTAGCAATGTCTGTCATGGACTCAGCATAGGAAAATGGTAACTTAGATGTCATGTAATTACTAGTCCTGGTTTACAGTAGCTAAGATCAAAGATCTTGTTATAACTATTCCAGAAGTCACTGTTTAAATTTCCATTGCAAAGTAACCATTATGGTTTGGTTCAATTTATAACATGGAGGTGCTCTTATAAGGGGGGATCTCCGGATAGGGAAGTAATGACTGGTGAGTGCCTACTCTGGGGCCAAGTACCATGCTAGATATTTACATACTGCAGTTCTAATCCACACAGCAGCCCTGCATTGCAGATTTTGTTATCTCTATTAAGCAAACAAGGAAACATGGTTGGATAAGTTAACTTATCCAAGGGTGTCTTCATTTGCCATACTGGTATAACAATTAACACATGAGTTGTTTTAAAACAATGGGAATTTTTTGGCTCACAGTTTTGAAGCTACAAGGAGTTCAAAATCAAGATATCAGCAAGATTTGCTTCCTCCTGTAGTTTGTATGTTCTGGTGCTAGGTACCATCAATCATCAATCCTGGGGTTCCTTGGCTCGTACCTCTGGTCCTGTTGTGTGGCAATGTCCTCTCTTTCTTGCTGCCGTGAGTTCCAGGTTGTCTTTATAAGGCCTCCCATGATCCAGATTAAGGCCCACCCTGGTTCAAGTGGCTCCACCTTAACTGAAAATAATATCTTCCAAAGGTCTTATTTACGATGGGTTCACATCTGCAGGGACCTGGACTAAGATTAAGAACATACATGTGTTTGTTGGGGTACATAATTCAACCTACCACAAAGCGTATGCAGTTAGAAAATGGCAGAGCTAGGATTGGAATTCAGGTCAGACTGTGTTAAAAGCCTGTGTCCTTTCCAGCACATCTTGTAGCCTCTCAGATAATATGGTGTCTACTCATTAATTCTTTTCAATTATGCAAAAAAATTTGTGCTAGGCACTAGAGGAGATACAAAGATTTCACTGATGAATTTCTATTCAATGGGGAATTCAGATATTTGTGAAAACAATTACGATGTAATTAAGGTGCTTGAGTAGAGGTAGATACAGTTATTACAGTCAAGGTTGCCACTGAATTTTCCTGGATCAGGAAAGGTTGCAAAGGAGGTGATCTTGAGCTTGAAGGACAAATGGAAATTACCTAGATAGACAGGGGGGAAGAGCCAGGCTTCGATCATATATGGCGTTATGTGCCATTCAAAACCTTTTATTCTTCTTGCCATGGGAACCACTGGAAATTTATTTTTATGCAAAAGAATGACATTACTAAATTTATATTTTAGAAAGATAAGCCTCGCAGCAAGGGGGACAAAAGAATCCCTGGAGGCAAACAAATCTGTTATGAGAGTATTGTATAGTTGAGGGAAAAGAAGATGCAAGAACCACAACAGCGGTGAAGGGTAGAGAGTAGAAAGTTCTATATCTTTCTATATGGTTGTTACTGTGAAGATAGAAAAGATATTCAAGGTACAGTCCTTGTTCCAAGGAGCTCAGTGTGCCCATGGCAGTTGTGGAACAACTCCAGCGGATACCAAGTACGAATGGTGCCCCCAAATATCAATAGTGTCCTCTGGAATTATGCAGTGATGGTCTTGGACTGTGTGGTGCTCCAAAAATCAGTTTGAGATGCTACAAGGCAGTCCTGGATGTTGACTTATGGCATCCTCCCATTTAATCCTCATTGTCACCCTGTGAGAAAGGTATTATGCCCATTTTATAGATGAGGAAACTGAGCTCAGTGATGCAATGTAACTTGTCCATGATCACACAGATAATGAGTCGGAATCCGAATGCATGTCTTTCTGATTACATTTTCACACGGTCTCCCCTACTGCACTGTAACTACCACTTCATATACAAGGTACACACTACATTACAATAGTGTACTTTGTACACAGCAGGTGCTCTGCACCCTCAGTAAATGTCTGCTGAGATGCTTGGTGGACTGCAAGATAGACACAAGGCCCTGGAGACTCCTCTCTCTGCCTGTTTATATCTCTGGAGCAGTTTGTTTTCTTGATACCTTGGGAGTCTGTAGACATTAATTGTTATTTAAAACATGCTCTGGCTTCTCTAGAACAAAGCAAACATTCACCCTGAGAGCCCAGTCCATGTGCTGCTGCTTTATACACACTCTCTCATTTCATCCTCACAGCAATGATGTAGGTATAATCAGCTAGGAAGCTTTCTCTTGCAAGTAATGCATAACAGAACTAAAATAGGTTTAAATGATTAGGAAATTCATTGGTTCATGCAAATGGCAGGCCAGAGGTTGTGTGGTATCCAGGGCCAGTTTGACACACTTCTCTGAGTCTGTTTCACCTCCATGGTATCCTGGATGCTCACGGAGGCTGCTCTTAAGCCTTGAGTTTAGAGTGAAGTGCAGCATGGGGTCAACAGACAGAATCCCAGTAGCCTTACATTTTGGAGGAGACTCCTAAAGGCACATGTTCTCTGAGCCAGAGATTTGAGTGAACTGTGTGTGTCTTTCTTAAATTTAGTTTGTAGATGCTAAGACCCATTATTTTTATATTTTCTCTGCTCTCAACTATGTGAATTCTCAGGAGAAACATCCCCAGTGTTTCAATATTTTCTCAGGCAGCACAGGCTTTTTCTTTTCTTTTTTTCTTTTTGAAAGAATTCTACTCATTCATTTACTTGCTCAGCAAACACCCACTGAACCCCATTTCTGTACTCTGTTTTATGCTGTGTCAGGTGCTGGGGACAGAGAGATAAAGCAAGCACAGTCCCTGTTCTCAAGAAGCTCACATTTGTAGGAGAGATAAGTAAACCACCGACTCTGACTGGAGTGTGGTAAATGGAAAAGAGTGAGCAGAATTCTGTGGGCCATATGAAATGCAAGTCTACTTAGTTTCCTAGTGCTTCAACCTTCACTTCTGTTAGGTTTCCATACCAGACTAGAAAGTGTCCTGAGACCTGACAGTTCTTTTGCTTTGCCCATCAGAACAGTTTTGAAATGTTCAGTAATTTTGCTTTTCATTGAAACATGGAAGCAGTGTACCATGACAGGGCTTTTTTTTTTTAATTTTTTATTAATTAAAAAGAAAATTACAAGAACGAAACACAAATATTCCCAACACATACACTCAGCAATTCACAATATCATCACATAGTTGCATATTCATCATGATCATTTCCCTGAACATTTGCATCAATTCAGAAAAAGAAATAAAAAGACAACAGAAAAATAAAACAAAAACAGAAAAAAAATTTTTACATACCATACCCCTTACCCCTCCCTTTCATTGATCACTAGCATTTCAAACTAAATTTATTTTAACATTTGTTCCCCTTATTATTTATTTTTATTCCATATGTTCTACTCATCTGTTGGCAAGGTAGATAAAAGGAGCATCAGACACAAGGTTTTCACAATCACACAGTCACATTGTGAAAGCTATATCATTATACAATCATCTTCAAGAAACATGGCTACTGGAACACAGCTCTACATTTTCAGGCAGTTCCTCCAGCCTCTCCACTACATCTTGGATAACAAGGTGATATCTACTTAATGCGTAAGAATAACCACCAGGATAACCTCTCGACTCTGTTTGGAATCTCTCAGCCATTGACACTTAGTCTCGTTTCACTCTTCCCCCTTTTGGTCCAGAAGGTTTTCTCAATCCCTTGATGCTGGGTCTCAGCTCATTCTAGAGTTTTTCTCAATCCCTTGATGCTGAATCTCAGCTCATTCTGGGATTTCTGTCCCACGTTGCCAGGAAGATCCACACCCCTGGGAGTCATGTCCCACGTAGACAGGGGGAGGGTGGTGAGTTTGTGTGCTGTGTTGGCTGGAGAGAGAGGCCACATCTGAGCAAAACAAAAGAGGAGCTCTTGGGGGTGACTCTTAGGCCTAATTTTAAGTAGGCTTGACCTATCCCCTGTAGGGTTAAGTTTCATATGAACAAACCCCAAGACTGGGGGCTCAGCCTATAGCTTTGGTTGTCCACACTTCTTGTGAGAATATCAAGAATTCAATTGAGGAAGTTGAGTTTTCCCCCATTCTCACCATTCCCTGAAGGGGACTTTGCAAATACTTTTCCACTCACTGATCAAATCACTCTGGGATTCATCAGGGCATCACCTGGACAAACCAACAAAATCTCATGTCCTATACGAAGTTCCATGTACTTAAGGTGTTAACTAACTATCTACATAAGCTATATTAGGAGGTGCACTAGTCAAAGTATAAATTTGTACCAAATAAACATTTTTTGCATTAGTCTCACACATAAGTTTTAATTTTAAAATATTAATTACCATCTATTTTCAGCACACTGCAGTTAATACATTCTTTTGTTCTTCCTCATGCAAAAACTTTTTTTAAATTTGTACCTTTAGTCACTATCATTATACACTCTAAGCATTCCTAGATTATACCATCTCAATCTTTATCATCTGTCTTTCTTTGTGATTTCATTTATGTCCCAGCCCTCCTCCCTCTATCATTCTCATATGCAGCTTCATTCAATGTTTTAACATAATTGTATTACAGTTAGGTAATATTGTGCTGTCCATTTCTGAGTTTTTGTATTCAGTCCTGTTGCACAATCTGTATCCCTTCAGCCCCAATTACCCAATGTCTTACCCTATTTCTATCTCCTGATGGTCTCTGTTACCAAGGAAATATTCCAATTTTATTCACTAATGTCAGTTCATATCAGTGAGACCATACAGTATTTGTCCTTTTGTTTCTGGCTAATCACACTCAGCATAATGTCTTTAAGGTCCATTCATGTTATTACATACTTCATAACTTTATTCTGTCTTACAGCTGCATAATATTCCATCTTATGTAAATGCCACAGTTTGTTTAACCAACCGTCTGTTGATGGACATTTTGGCTGCTTCCATCTCTTGGTAATTGTAAATAATGCTGCTATAAACATTGGTGTGTAAATGTCCATTTGTGTCCTTGCCCTCATGTCCTTTGAGTAGAGACAGAATATAGATGGGCCCTGTTTTTTAATCCATTCTGCAAGACTATGTCTTTTGATTGGAGAGTTTAATCCATTAGCATTCAGTGTTATTACTGCATGGGTAGTACTTTCTTCTACTATTTTGCCTTCTGGATTTTATATGTCATATCTAATTTTCCTTCTTTTTACCTTTACTCATAGTCTTCCTTTCTACACTCTTCTCTACACCTCTCTCTCTTGTCTTCGTATCTGTCTCTAGTGCTCTCTTTAGTATTTCTTGCAGAGCTGGTCTCTTGGTCACAAATTCTCTCAGTGATTTTTTGTCTGAAAATGTTTTAATTTCTCCCTCATTTTTGAAGGACAATTTTGCTGGATATAGAATTCTTGGTTGGCAATTTTTCTCTTTTAATAATTTAAATATATCATCCCACTGTCTTCTTGCCTCCATGGTTTCTGCTGAGAGATCTGCACATAGTCTTATTGGGCTTCCCTTGCATGTGATGGATTGCTTTTCTCTTGCTGCTTTCATGATTCTCTCTTTGACTTCTGACATTCTGATTATTAAATGTCTTGGAGTATGTCTATGTGGATCTATTCTCTTTGGGGTACGCTGCACTTCTTGGATCTGTAATTTTAAGTCTTTCATAAGAGTAGGGAAATTTTCAGTGATAATTTCCTCCATTAGTTTTTCTCCTCCTTTTCCCTTCTCTTCTCCTTCTGGGACACCCACAACACGTATATTCATGTGCTTCATATTGTCTTTCAATTCCCTGAGTCCCTGCTCATATTTTTCCATTTTTTTCCCTATAGTTTCTGTTTCTTCCTGGACTTCAGATGTTCTGTCCTCCAGTTCACGAATCCTATGTTCTGTCTCTCGGAATCTACCATTGTAGGTTTCTATTTTTTTTTCATCTCTTCTACCTTGCCTTTCATTCCCATAAGTTCTGTGATTTGTTTTTTCAGACTTTCAGTTTCTTCTTTTTGTTCTTTCCTTGCCTTCTTTATATCCTCCCTCAATTCATTGATTTGGTTTTTGATGAGGTTTTCCATGTCTGTTCATATATTCTGAATTAATTGTTTCAGCTCCTGTATGTCATTTGA
>PVIY010032449.1:0-28976 GCA_004026745.1 Myrmecophaga tridactyla
AGAATATTCTGTAAATATTTGGTGGTGATGGCTGCACAACCTTGTGAATATTATAAAAATCCAAGTTTATGACAAGTGAATGTCATCTCTAATATGCTATCCTTCATGCAGAGAAAATGAAAATTAAATATCTCAATATATATTTTTAGCCTGTGCAAAAACAATCTCAGAAAAGAAACTAATCACATTGGTTACCATACAGAATAGATGAAAATGAGGTGAAAAAATTGAAAATGAGACTGGTTATAGTTCTGAGTATTCCTCTTTGTATAATTCTAACATTGAAAACTTTTCACTTTCATGTATTCAATGAATTAAAAGTAATTAAAATCAACCAGAATTTTGGAATCCCCAAATTCAATACCAGCTTGAACAAATAAACTTCATACTTGATTCAGCAGTCATACTCATTTGTTAAATGAGTTATATCTTCTCTGTTATAACTACATATTCTGCTTTGATCTTTCTCCTAATCTTTAGGGGTGTTTGGACTATGCCCATTCTAAATTTTTCACATTGGAAAGGGCTATTGATAATTTGAGATTGGGGGTGGAATTACCTGATGCTCTGGAGAAGCTGACCCCTCTAGGATTCAGGACTAATCTGGCCTAGGAAGGCATCAATCTAGGCCTTTTCTATAAAGCATCCCTTCTCTTTATCCATTAATAAATGGATTAGCACTTTTGGTATTTGCAAACTCAGCAGCACCCCTGCTTCTTTGGTACCAAATTCTCTTTTGGTTTCCTAAATCTGCCAATTTGCCATATACCAGAACTGGGCTGGCTTTTAATAATGAAGATTTTTGAAGTTACAATTTGTAGTTTGAAGTCCAGGAAAATCTCCAAACTAGGGCATCAACAAGAGGATACCTTTGCTGAAGAAGGACCAATGGTGCCCAGGCTTTTCGTCACATGGGAAGGTGCATGGGGATGTCTGCTGGCTCTTCCCTCTTGGGTTAGTTTCAAACTGGTTTTCTCAGCTCCTGTGGATCCTTCTGGCTTCTCTTGGGTGTTTTCTTTCTTGTAGCTTTTCTGAACTCTCTCAACTCTAAGCTCTCTCTACATTTTCTGTCTTTTATGCTTTTCATAGAGGAGTGTAGTAAAAGGATTAAGACTCTCATTGTGTTGGGTGGGTCACATCTTCATAGAAACACTCTACTCTAATTGTCCCACCCAACAGTAGCTCTTCCCCTACAAGATGGATTAAAAGGACATGGCTTTTCTGGGGTACATAACAGTTTCAAACCAGTGCAACCATGAATTTTACTCTAATTTATATTTGAATAATGGAACATTGAAACACACATATATGCATGCACAATGAGTTTCCATTTAACACCTTTATATCTACTAGAATGGCTAAAATTGCAAAAAATGATAACACCTAGGGTTGGAAAAATGTGAAAAAATTTCAATTTACCTACATTAACTGTGAAACTGTAAATAGTAAATCATTTTGAAAACATGTTGGAAGTATCTCGTAAAATTAAACATATATTATCTTATGATCCTAGATATTTCCCAAGGAAAATGAAAACATATAATTCCAAAATGACTTGCACACACCTATCAATAGCGGCTTTATTAGTCAAAATCTGAAATAACCCAAAATGCCTATTCACTATAGTATGGATAAGAATATTATGATAAACTTATGCAGTGCAATATTATTCAGCAATAATAACAAAGAATTAATTACTAAGACCTGCAAAATATTGTGCTAAATAAAGAAACAAAGACCAAAAAAAGTACATATTTTATTGTTCTATTTTTTGCAAGGGTTAGAATAGTAATAGAATAGAGATAGAAATTACATAAATGTTTCCCTGAGGTCAGGCTGTTAGGATGAATTTAAAAGAGCAAGAGAAAATTTTCTGATAGGATGGAAGTAGGCTATTTGTTCTTTGTAGAACATATTCATTGTGGAAATCAGGTAGTATTTACTTTAAAAAGCTTTCAATTGTATACATACTTTTGTACATTTTACTACATATAAATTAAAACAGTAAATTTATAATCTGAACTTTTTATAGCTTAATATTTTTGAACAATCTATTGTTCATATATCCACTGAGAGTGAATATCCGATGTGTTTTTTGGTAGCACATCTCTAATCTCTAATATTGATATCAGTGGTGACAACCACGCCCCTCCAATGCCATCATCAGAGGCATAATACTGGGTTAGGTAGGTCAGGGGTTTTATATAAGATGGGCTTCTAATATTTCAAAAAAAAAAAAACTTCTAACTTTTATTAAATCCACTTATACCTAGAGAAAGACAGTGAAGCTGAGGCAAACAAACAGTGGGAATTCAGAAAAGAAAAAGTCAAACTGTAGACATTCATCTCTTTTCATCTAGAGTTTTGGCCCATGAGTGCTGCTAGTTATTACATCAAGTTTGCCTTTCTATAACCAATAATAATGGCCAAGCATCAATCTATATGCTGTATTTAACAATAAATTTAAAAATGAATAATTTCAGCTTGACTGTTCAGCAAATTTTACATTAAAAATAACAGAAAACTCAACTCAAAAATACCTTAAAACCACCATTCAATGAAATAGAAACATATGATTCATAATAAGGAAAAATAATTCTGTAGAAATGTACTCAGAAGTGACACATATGTCACAGTGTTAGACAAGGATCATAAAGCATTGATTATTGATGTATCCCATTTGTTTAAGGAAGTAGATTAAAGAAATAGCATAGATTAAAGAAATAGAAATATGAAGGAGGTAAAAGCCCAATTAGAATTTTAGGAGATGAAATATCATGTCTTTTAAAAATACACTGAATGGAACTTACAGCAGGTGGACACTGTAAAAAAAAAAGATTATTTAACTTCATGACATAGCAACAGAAACACACAGAAAGAAACACTAATAAAAATGAACAAAGCACTACTGAGCTTGAAAAACCTCATGTGGCATTATAAATGTGAGACTAGAAACCCAAAAGAAGGGGTTTTGGGTTTAAGAAAAATACTTTATATAAGTAACAGTCAAAATTCTTCAATATTTGATGAGGTTAATAAACCTACAGATTCAAGAATCTTAAAGAACTCCATATAGAATAAACATAGGGTCAACTCCTCCATAATACATGATCACAAAATTACTTAAAATCAGGAATAAGGAGAAAATATTAAAAAGCTAACAGGAAAAGAAGATATTTCATGTACAGAAAAAAGATGGCAGAAATGACAATAGACCTTTCAACGAAATGCAATTCCGTGGACCACAGAGCAAAACTTTTAAATTACTGAAAGAAAAATCTTTCAACTGTTAACCTAGATTTCTATAAACCATGACTGTATCTCCCAACAATTAAGAATAAATAATTTTTTTGGACATATATTGACTGAAAATTATAATAATGTCCCCTCTCACACAGCAAAGTATAAGAGGAGAGAAACAGAATTGTTTTCTTTATACCCAGAGTCAAATTTTCAAAAATTCTGAGGAGATAAAATTTGAATAAATGAATTGAAGGTTACTTAATATGTTAAAAGTGTAAACCTAAAAGAAGTATACAAAGTAGGATAAAATAATGCCCTCAAGTAGTCATACAGTTAGAAACTAAAAAGAAAAGTGGTTTAAAATAATAAATTATGCTTTTCTTTTTGATAATTTAAATTTAAATTTTGAATTCACTTGTACTAAATAAGTACTTTGCTTATAATCTTTCCATACAAATGAAAATATTTAAGTGTTAGCCATTGTTTTGCTGAGTGATGGTATATAATATAATCAAACACATACACTGGTGCGCATTTAAAGGCCCCAGTTAGAGAACCAATCTGCCATGAATAAAATTGGCATTTGTGAAAAAAAGCTTAAATAATAAATTAAAGTTGTTGTTTGCTTTATGTAGAAATTTTAAATATTTCCATAGATTCCAATGAATCCTAAATCTGCATTTCAGATGATGTGATCCAGGATTACTTTCTCTTGGTCTCTTCATGTGGTCAAGCTCTAGTTTTCTCTGCCAATGCTGGGTTGAATTTGAACAGGTTTTCTACTTTTGGTCACAAGAGGGCCATCATTGCCAGGTACAGCAGCTGCCAGCTTCTCTCAGGCAAGTGTAAACAATTGAAAAGCATCATCACCAATGCCTCAGATTCCATGGGCCTTATTACCAAGGTCAGAAAGAGCCATTTTATTCAGTAAGACTCCATAGGCACCAGCACAAGTGTCCTTCAAAATGACTGTTTAACTGGAGAAGAACTTCAGGCAGAAATTTAGAAATAAAATCAGTAAGTGGGGGATGTTAGGGGAAAAAATCAGTTTAGAAGAGATGGATAATTGGATTTCATTACTAAACCTATAAGCTAAGAAGATGAATTCATTCTTCTAGGAAGATGGGAAGAGCTTGTATGCTGAGTGATATAAAAATAACAGAGCACATTGAGAGAACCTGGGAAGAAGATGGGCTGGTTTGAAAGAATGTATGTACCTGAGAAAAGTCATGTCTTAATCCTAATCCCATTTTGTAAAGGCAGTTGTTTCTTCTAATCCCTATTTAGCACTGTATGTTTGAAGCTTTAATTAGATCATCTCCCTGGAGATGTGACTCAATCAAGAGTGGTTGTTAAACTGGATTAAGTGGAGACATGTCTCCCCTCATTCTAGGTGGGTCTTGATTACTTTAATGGAATCCTGTAAAAGAGGGATTCTGAGAGCAGAACAACAGAGCCATGAGAAAGCCACAACAGAGAATGCCACAGAACCATGAAGCAGATGATGCCATGTTTGCCATGTGCCCTTCCAGCTGAGAGAGAAACCCTGAATTTCACTGGCCTTCTTGAAGCAAGATATCTTTTCCTAGATATGTTAGATTGGATGTTTCTATAGACTTGTTTTAATTGGGATGTTTTCTCAGCCTTAAAACTGTAAATTGCAACTTATTAAATTCCCCTTTTGAAAACCCATTCAGTTTCTGGCATATTGCATTCCAGCAACTAGCAAACTAGTACAGAAGAGCACCTTTCTATGACATACAAATGATTTGCCCAGTTTCATTTTGAAAAATCCAGGATGAAAAAGTTGTCATATAGTGAAAAAACAGTAATGAAAGTAGGGTCCTAGATGGGCAAAATAGGTTAAAAAAGTATTCTAAGTGACCAGGTATAATGGATCCTATATAGAAATAAAAGGGAGGTACATCCACAGGGCATGAGGAAACTGAGAGGGAGAGAATATAGACTAACTATACAGCTGTCTTATCTAAGTATTTTTGCCCCAAAATATTTTGTGTACACTAATGAAGTGATTCTTTGTAAGGTAAGATAGAAAACATATGAAAGCTCACCAAAACTCTGTATCAGATTTTTTTTGACATTAAATAAATCTGTTGATAAAAATATTTCTCCAACAATGAAGACTTTCCTCAAAAATTGGACTATATAGTGGGTGCACCCAGACCACTTACCAATCTAGGGCAAACTGGATGGAATAAATCATTTAATAACATCCTTTTCTAGTACTATTGGGCTAGGTAAATGAGACTTAAAACACCCACTGAATAAAAACAAATTAAAATTTAGGAAAAAAAATCCATGGAACCACACTATAGAAATAGTGAACCCTAAGCTAAAGTATGGACTATAGTTAGTAATATCATTATAAAAATGGGCTTTCATCAATTGTAACAAATGTTCCACACCAATGTAAGGTGTCAGTAATAGGGTGGTAATGGGAATCCTGTATTTTATGCATGATTGTTCAGTAAGCCCACAACTTCTCTAATAAAGACAGAAAAATGAATGAAATACTTTGACAATATTTTACTGTTAATCTAGGTGAAAAGTACACTGATTTTTGTATTATACATTAAAATGTAAATGAATCTTTGAGGAAATTTCCAATGTGTATGGTATGTGTTATGGTAAAATATATAATTCCATATTTTCGTTATATATGATATTAAAGTAAATCATTAAAAACTCTGCAAAATGCCTCTTACCCTTGATTTCATTTTTTAAATGATTTTATGTGATTATTTAATTTTTATTATATTAGATTTCCAAATAAAAGGTCTTCATTGTCTTAATGAGAATTTGTACTTGCCTCTAAAACATAACTTTTTATATCAGGTTGTGTGAATTAAAAAGTTACTTGCAGTTCTTGATCAAGGATTCTTAATAATTATTACCACAAAAGTTTTTACAATTATCAACAAGAAGTAGTTAATACAAAATAATACAAAATGTTTAAAATAATTTTGAAAACTGTCTAAAAGTTTACAGTAATTGAAGTCATACTTAAATAATATAGGAGCACTTTTCTTTCATTGACAAATTTAATGTGACTCGATTTGAAAAATAATACTTTGGAGAGGATTGTGGAAAGATGGTAGAATAGGGAGATACAGGAGAAAGTCCTTTCTCCAGAACAACTATGAAACAAGCAGGAAGAATCTGAAATAACTATTTTAAAACTCTGGAGTCCAGAAAAGCAAGCAGCATTCAGGTAAAAGCAGGAGGAAGATGCTGAGAAATTATGGTAAAGAAGAGTAAATTGATCTCTTCCTGTGGTGGCTACTGGCACTCATCCCCAACTTTTGCAGCCCTGGGAGGCTTGCTGGTGACAAGAAAGGACATAAAAATCTCCTTCCCTAGACCAGAAGTAGGCATGGCTGATCACTGATCATGGCTTGTGAATAGCAACTTTGGTTCACTGCAGATCTATCTTGAGGGCAAACATTGTTTCAACCTGACCCAGACAAAGGCCAAGGAAGAGGAAACATAAAGATGTTGTGCTTCCTCAAGGATGTAGGAGAAAGTTAGTTGAAAGTTTGCCTTTGTCGGGAAGGCAAGGAAAGCACAGCTATAGGGAATCATGAAAGAAGCTCTTGCTGCCTCCCCTGATTCCCTCACCAGGGCAGTTTGGAGACAGTCAGTGCTACATTATGGATGACTTGCCCTGTACAAGCTGGGAAAGACCAACTTGGGAAAGTTCTTTCCCATATACTCTTCCTCCCAGAATTTGCCCTCCAGGCTTAGGGAGCTTGAGACAACAGAAAGAATAAAAGAAACTATAGAGCCAGACAGTCTGGGAGAAAATATGATGGCTTCAAACATTTGGGAGAGGGAGATTTATCTTCTGGGCAGTAGAGGACACAACAAAACCCCTGTACAGAACTCCAAAACAACTGACTGGCACAAGCCCAAGACAAGACACAGGTTTGTTTCTGGGTGCCTGCCCATACAAAAAAAAAAGAAAAACAAGACACAGGTCCAGAAAGACAGGGAAAACTCTGCACAGTACATTCACCTTGGGCAGACCTTACTGACAGGAGGGCTGAAGATCAAGAAAATCTCTGTCTGATCAGCAGCTGGTTATAAAATCAAGAAGCAGACATCTCTAGGATATATTCATTTGAAAATATTAAAATGTATAGTGCGCAATGAAAGAATGCAAGACAAAGAAACAGGAATGATCACCCATCCAAAAGAAAAGGATAAAAATACAACAAAGAAGTTGAGAATGAGGACATATTAAGTGAAGCTTTTGAGAAAATGATCCTAACAATGCTGAAGGACATGTGGGAAAATACAGAGAAGGAACTAAAGGACATCTGGAAAACAATGAGCTAGCAATATGAGAATCTCAGTAAAGAGGTAGAAATTTTAAAGAGAACTATCAGAGTTGAATACTGCAATAAGTGAAATGAAAAATTCCCAGGAAGATTTCAAGAGTAGATTGGAGCTGGCAGAAGAAAGAAACTGTGATCTCAAAAACAAGATATGTGGCATGAGTCTGGATGAAGGGAAGAAAGAAAAAGGATTATAACAGGTAAAATAGTCTAAGATACCATAGGAAACCATTAAGCATTCCAATATATGCATTATGGGAGACTGAGAATGAAAAGAGAGAAAGGAGCAGGAAGAATATTCAAAGTAATAATGACAAAGAACTTCTCAAACTTATCAAAAGATGTGAATAAGAAGATCCAAGAAGCCCAGAGAACACCAGAAAGACATACGAAAAAATATACCCTGTCATATAGTGATCCATTATCAAATGCAAAGAACAAGAAGAAAGTTTTGAAAGATGCAAGAGAAAAGCAATGTATTATGTACAAGAGAGTCCCAGTTAGATTAAGTGGTGACTTCTCACCGCAAATCAGGGAGGCAAGAAGGCAGTGGATTAAAATATTTAAAGTACTGAAAGTAAAAAAAAATTGCCAACATAAAACTTTATATCTGGTGAGATGAGGCTTTCTTTCAAAAATGATGGATAGGTGCATGGATGGTTCAGTGGTAGAATGCTCACCTTTCATGCTGGAGAACTGGTATTCTAGTTTTCTAGCTACTGGAATGCAATATACCAGAAATGGAACAGATTTTAAAATGGAGAATTTAGTAAGTTTCTAGTTTACAGTTCTAAGGCCAAGAAAATGTCCCAATTAAAACTAGTCTATAGGAATGTTCAGTCTAAGGCATCCAGGGAAAGATACCTTGGTTCAAGAAGGCTGATGAAGTTCAGGGTTTCTCTCTCAAGTGGAAGGGCATATGGTGAACACAGCATCATCTGCTAGCTTCTTCTCCTACCTTCCTGTTTCATGAAGTGCCCCAGGAGACATTTTCCTTCTTCATCTCCAAAGGTCGCTGGTTGGTGGACTCTGCTTCTCATGGCTATGTTGTTCTACTCTGCTGTCTCTGAATCTCTTTCATTCTCCAAAATGTTTCATCTTTTATAGGACTTCAGAAACTAATCAAGACCAACCTGAATGGGTGGAGACATGTTGTCACCTACTCCAGTTTAACAACAAATCTTGATTAAATCACATCTCCAGGGAGATGATCTAACTACAGTTACATACAATATTGAATAGGGATTGAAGAAAAGGCTGCCTTTACAAAATGGGATTAGGATTAAAACATGGCTTTTCTAGGGTACATACATCTTTTCAAATCAGCACATTTGGGTTTGATTCCCAGACCATGCATCACCACCCCAAAAAAAGAAAAACACAAAAATGTTGGAGAGTTTTTGACATTCCAAGATAAAAAAAAACTGATGGAGTTCATCACCAATTGACCTGCCCTACAAGCAATGCTAAAGGAACTTCCTCACACTTAAAAGAAAGGCCACTAGATGGCATGACTGAGTTGAAGGGAGAAATTGACAAATCTTTATTAATTGCATAAAACTTAAAAAAAAAAACACTTTCAATAATGTATAGAACAGCTACTCAGAATACCAACAAGTAAACACAACACTTGAACAATACTGTAAGGCAAATAAAATGGACATAGACATAAATAGAACACTTCGGCCACCTCCAAAAAAATACATATTCTTCTCAAGTGCACATGGATCATTCTCCAGGATAGACTATATGTTAGGTCAAAGAAAAAAGCTCAATAAAATCAACATTATTGAAATCATACAATGTATATTCACTGATCTCAGTGGAATGAATTAAAAATTTTAAAAGGGAGTAATGGAAAATTCAAAAATATGTGGAAATTAAATACATACATTTTACTGGCCATGGGTTAAAGAGGAAAACACAAGCAAAATTAGTAACTATCTTGAGACAAATGAAAATGGAAATACAACATATCAAAATTTATGGGATGCAGAATAAACAGTGATGAGAGGAAAAATTTTAGCTCTAAAGTCCTACATTTAAAAAGGAGAAAGACTACCAATCAGAGTCCCAACTTGAAATTGAAAGAACTAGAAAAGAACATGCAAGCTAAACCCAAAGCAAGCAGAAGGAAGGAAATAGCAAAGTTTAGTGTGGAGTTAAATTAAATTGAAAATAAATGATTAAGCAAAACTATAAAGAAAATCACCAAAATTAAAAGTTGAATATCTTAGAGGATGAATAAAACTGACAGAAAAATAACATAGAAGATACAGATAACAAAAATCAGATTGAAAAGAGGGACAGTACTACTGACCCAACAAAAATAAAGAGGATCATAAGAGGATAATATAAAAAATACATGCCCCCCAAAACAGACAACTTAGATGAAATGGTCAAATTCCCAGAAACACACGAATAACCTACACTGACTGTAGAAAATAGAAGAAGTCAACAGACCAAATAAAAATAAACAGTTTGAATCTGTCATGAAAAACTTCCCAGAAAAGAACACCCCATAGGTAAATTCTACCAATCATTCCAAGAAAAATGAGTACTAATCCTGCTCAATCTCTTCCTAAATATTGGAGAGGAAGAAATACTACCTAACTCTTTCTATATGAAGCCAACATCACCCTAATACCAAAACCACATAGAAAGATACTAAAAGAAAAGAAAATTATCTAATAATTAGCCTAATGACTATAGATGCAAAATTCCTCAGTATAATAGTTGCACAGTAAAAGAATTATACACCATGATCAAGTGGATTTTATGGCAGGTATGCAAGGGTGTTTGAACACAAGCAAATCTATTAATTTAATACATCACATTAACAAATCAAAGAGGAAAAAGCAACTGATCATCTTGATAGATGCAGAAAAAGGATTTGAGAAAATCCAGTCTCCTTTCTTGGTAAAAAATACCCTTCAAAAGACAGGAATAGAAGAAAAATTCCTCAACATGATAAGCCCATAACTGACATTGTACCCAATGGTGAAAGACTGACAGCTTTCCCACTAAGATCTGGAACAAATCAAGGATGCCCACTGCCACCACTGTTTTTCAGTACTGTGCTAGAAGTGCTAGCTAGATTAATTAGGCAAGAGAAGAAGTAAAAGCCATCCAAATTGGAGAAGAAAAAGTAAAACTTTCACTATTTGCATCTTGAAAAAAGCAGAAAGAAGTTGGAGAACTCAACATTTCCTAACCTTGATACATATTGCAAAACAGCATGGTATCGGCATAAGAATAGATAGATTGACCAATGGAATAAAATTAAGAGTTCTGAAATAAACACTAATATCTTTGGCCAAATGATATTTCACAAGGCTACCAAGTCCACTCAACTGTGACAGAGTATCTATTCAACAAATTTTACTGGAAGAACTGGATATACATATGTAAAAGAATGAAATAAGGCCTCTACCTCACCCCTTATACAAAAATAAACTCAAAATGTGTCAAAGACCTAAATATAGCAACCAAGACCATAAAATACCTAAAAGACAATGTAAAGACATATCTTCAATATTGTGTGGTAGCCAATGGTTTCTTACATTTTTCACCAAAAGTACAGAATGGAGCCTACTAAATATTAAAAAATTTTTTAAAAAAATTGTGCTTCAAAGCACATTGCCAAGAAAGTGGAAAAACAACCTACTCAGTGGGGGAAATAGTTGGAATTCACACATAAGATTTTAATGTGTAGAAAAAATAAAGAAATCCTATAAGTCAACAATAAAAAGCAAATAACCCAATTTAAAAATGGGCAGAAGACTGGAATAGACAGTCTCTCAAAGAAGAAGTACAAATGGATAAAAAGCATGTGAAAAGATGGTCAACATCACTTGCTACTATGGAAATGCAAATCAAAACCACAATGAGATATCATTTCGGGCACTATAAAAAAGGTACAAGACAGAAAATGACAAGTGTTCGACAGGATGTGGAGAATTAAGAACACTTATGTATTGCTGGTGGGAATGTAAAATGGTCCAGTCACTGTGGAAAACAGTTTGGTTGTCCCTTAGGAAACCAAGTGTACACCTGCTTATGATCTGTCAATCCTTCTACTAGGTATATAGACAAAAGAATTGAAAGCAGGGACTCAAACAGACATTTGCACACTGATGTTCCTGGCAGCATTATTCGCAATTGTCAAAAGATGGAAGGAAGACAAGTTTCCATCAACCCATGAATGGATAAACAAAAATGTGATATAGACTTATGATGGAACATTATTCAGCTTTAAAAAGAAATGAAGGCCCGATGTATGCAGCATGTATGAACATTGAGGACATTGGGCTAAGTGAAATAAGCCAGACACAAATGGACAAATATTGTATGACTCACTGATATGAACTAATTACAATAAGCAAGCACATAGAGTCTAAAATTTAGCTTACTAGAGGATAGACTTGGGGTAGAGAATGAGGAGTTTATGTTTAATTTGTACAGAATTTCTACTTAGGTTAGTTGTAAGGGTTTGGAAATGGATGGTGATTATGATAGCATATTATCATGAATGAAATTAACTGTGCTAATTTATGTATGTGAATGTAAGTGAAAGGGGAAGTTTTGGGTGGTGTATGTTACTAGAATAAAAATTAGAAAATCATAGGACTGTGTAACACAGTGAACCTTGTTGTGTGTGATAAACTGGGATTAATAGTACAAGTATAAGAATATTCTTTCATGAATTATAACAAATGTACGACACTAATACAAGGGGTTAATATTATGGTTGATTATGGAAAAATGTACCTAATGTAAACTCTGGATTGTAGTTAACAGTAATATTTTAACATTCTTACACCAATTGTGACAAATGTATCACATTAATGCAAAGTGTCAACAAAATGGGAGTATTTGGGAATGTTGTATTTTTTTACAGGATTTTTTGGTATAACTCCAACTTCTCTAATAATGATTTTAAAAACCATTATGCTAAGTAAAAGAAAGCAGAAACAAAGCACTAAGCATTGCATATATACAACATATAGATATAAATAAATGTATAGAGACAAATAGATTAGTAGTTTTGTTGGGCTGGGGAAGGATAGAGGGATAGAGAGGTGACTGCTAAGGGGTATGCGGTTTTTCTTTTCTAAAGTTAATTCTGGTGAATATACCAAAAGCCTTTGATTGTATAGTTTGGGTGGATTGTATGGTATGTGCATATATCTCAATAAAACTGCTAAAAAAGGGAGTGGGGACTCACACTCCCTAAGTTAAACCATAGACTTTAGTTAATGAAACTACTGTAAACATTCAATCATTGATTGCAGTATTATTCTACACTAATTGCAGAGTGTTGGCAGTAGGGTGATGGATGGGGGTCCGTATTTAGTGCATGTTGTTCCATAAATTCACAATTTCTCTAGGGAAAAAGTAAAAGACGTCTGCTGACCCCCAACATATGGCTTTATCAATAATAAAGATGTAATCAAGGTATATTTGTATTTGCCTGACAACTTACTTATCTGTTTTCTCAGTTGGTTGAATTCAGGGATTCTTAATCTACTTCTTCAAACAACTGGTAGCTCATGCATTGGATCAGGGCTTTGAAGAAGTTAGAAATATAAAGTGAATCCAATTTTGCAGTGTTTATAGTTTATACTTAACTTTTAGCTATTGAAATCCAGACAGATGACTATGAATCTTAATCTCTCATAATGTGAGATTTTAGCCTCAGCACTTTTGTTCACAGGTGAGTGAATAACTTTTTACAGTTGCACATTCATTCTCTAGAGGGCAGGCTACGGTTACTGAGCCTGAAGAGGGCAGGTTCAGAACAGTCTAAGTCCTCTGAAAAAATGTGAGCTAAGTAAACCTCTCTACAAAATCCTTGGCCCTAGGATCAGCAAATGTTGGTTGGGTAGGTTGAACCAAACTAGCAGTGGCATGAGCCTATTAAGCCTCAATCAAATATTGTGGTGAATTAAACTTGAACCATGTGGAGGAATCTTTACCCAAGAATTTAAGGATTTGATTATAGGGAAAAGAAGCTGGTTTCATGTGAAGGCTTTTTAGACAATAGAGGCTGTAACAATCATGTTTTCTTGGGGGTTTTTCAGCCATGTCTTTAAGAAATATTCAATTCTAATATCAGTAAAGCAGGTTGGCTAGTCTGCTACAAATTGTGAAATTCTTTTACGTTGCCTTAAACTCCCTTTAGCACACAGACAGGTAACTATGGGGAGCTTAACCTATGTGACTGGTACACAAACCCAAGAATTAACTGTACGAGTGTTATCAAGTTGTCCTTGGATTTGTTAAGCACATAACCTCTGACAGGCATAAGATTTCTATCTTAAGCCATAGAGCTGCACCTTTAAATTGGTGGTTGGATTTGTTAATTAATAAAAATGGGCCCTTATCATAAAAAAATAATATTGCTTCTTATTATATTGAGAAAGGGAAACAACTGCTAAAATCAAATTATTGCAAACTTAAAGATAAAAAACAGATGGTTCAGTGGTAGAATGCTAGCCTTTCCTGTGGGAGATGTGGGTTTGATTCCCAGACCATGGATTCACCCCAAAAAAGATGAAAAAGGTAACAAAGTTCTGGGCTTGCAACATTGTTTCTTGGAATCAAATCGTCTTTGGAGGCTAAACAGTTTTAAAGGAGTCCTTCAGGTTTAAAATCATAACTGGATTAGTAGAGAAATGGAGAGAAGATTAAAGAAGCACACTAAACTGGAATAAGAGAGAGATAAAGAGAGAGAATAGATTTCTATGTGATAGAAAATGACCATTTAGAAGTCAGGAGCCTGGTTCTGCTGGAAGGCTTCACTGCCACTTCTTCAAGAGAACTAAATAGATGTCCTAATAAAGGATTCCATGGACACATGTTTTAATTGTGTCATGGCATTTATAATACCTATAGGAGGCAGTCTACTTACTAGAAATGATAATTAGTGATGATAATGATGATTCTTCACCATCATCATCATCAATTACAGATTTTGTGTGCTTTACTTATATGATACTATTTAATTCTTCAGCAATCCCATAAATTGATATGATTTGTATCTTTGTTTTACAGGTGAAGAAACTGTATTGAAAGGGATTTAAGATTGAAGTCAGAGTTTGAATACAGGAACTTTTGTGCCAGAATCCTT
Organism: Myrmecophaga tridactyla; assembly: GCA_004026745.1. NCBI lineage: Eukaryota > Metazoa > Chordata > Mammalia > Pilosa > Myrmecophagidae > Myrmecophaga > Myrmecophaga tridactyla. The sequence continues at coordinate 14,734 of PVIY010032449.1, forward strand.
GTTCTTTTCTGCTATGCTTTTCTACTCTTTCTTAAGTGATGGATTAATATACATTATTAATATTGGTTGCTTCTTAATTAATTAGGAACTCTAAAATAATGAGAAATCACAAGAGCCATTGGGAATTATGAGATGATATAGAATGGTCCAGATATCAAAACACTTCAAGGAACTGTGGATCTAGATGTGTGACAAAGTGGACAAAGGGCTCACTCAATCCAAAAACCCTAAAGACACTGAGCAACCACAAGTGGTTGAAAGCAGGCCTAGTTTTCCATCTCTTAATTTTACCTAATATTGTCTATGACTTAGAGAAAATGTGGAGGAAGAAAAGAGATATGTTTGGGTTTTTGAGAAGTCAGTTATCTAATAGCATATTATAAAAACAATTTAAACAATATTTTCTCAGAGCAAGCATTAAAGAGTCCCTATGAAACTGTGTTCATCGCCTAGATCAACATTTTCCAGGCATTAATCAAGATGTTCAATAAAGAAAAAGGGCAATGAATGAATGACTTAGAGAGGGAGAGAAACAGAGAGAGAGAGAGAGAGTCAGGGAGACAAAAAGAGAGGAGCTCTTTCATTTCCTAGGATATGACTTTCTTAAAAGTTCACAGTGAACATTTGTGCATTAAAGTCTTTGATTCTGATTTAAAGGATTTTGCTGCCAGAAATAAATCTATTTCATTCAGGCTGATTGCTTCTGAGGTCAATATAAACAAAAGCAGGGCCTTGGTGGAAACTTATAGTGTCCTGAGTACATTCTTTCCTTGAGCCAAGCTGAGCAAGATAGAAGACAAGATAGGAACTTAAGTTTAATATTCTGTCAAAATATAAATACTCTGCCCTGGGATTGTATCAGTCCTTGTATTTTTTTTCTCTTAGAGACCCAGGTGTGAAGGCTGGTGTAGAAGAAGACAAAGATCCACAATTAACACATACACCAGATGTGCTTCAAGGAAGCAGCAGCTTGAGAGACTTCCATAAACCCTAGTGAATTTTCTGAACCAGAGCTGCATGAACTTCCATTGGGATTCACTCAAGAAGAAGATAAAGTATGGCCTAATTTGTGAAGAAATAACAAGATGAGGTTTACAAGGATGAGAAGAGAGAGCATAACAAAGTGAAGAAAACAATGGGGACAAATACTCTTGGGTAAAGTAAAGCAGTTGCCTGGGGTAGTGCTGTTGTTAATCTCCTTTCTATTCTTCTGTTGAATAGTACACATTGCTTTAATAGAAGCTGAACACTTATCCTGCACAAAGAATAAAGTTCTTAGGAATTGCTTGCTTTGTTAATGTCACAGGTCTCTTTTATAGCTAACAAAGTCTCTCCTACTGCCTTGTTCACACTTTTATATTTGAAGGGTTGAATTATTTGATTGGCTAAAAAACATTAAAATGCATCTAGTACTACAAACTCTCTAAACCTCAAAAGAAAATCATGCTATTTAGCTTTCCCAATCTTAAAAGCAAGAACATGACATGATGTGGGTCAATTGGATAATATATAAATAAGGAAATAGAAGCCATAAATAACATAGTCAGTAAGATAGCTATTGATATAAATATAAAATTCCACATTCTGATGTTATAACACAAATCTTCTCAAACATCCAATGGCATATGAAGGGAAAAATAAGAGAAGTCAAAGCAACAGCTTTGAAAAACTTCTGCAGACTCAGAACACTGAGACCTGTGGGTTTTGATTGAATGTTAACTTTAGAACACTAAAGTTAGCCAAAGTTGAGAAACATCCACTTGGCTCTCATTCCAGTAAAGACAGAGCAAAAACATGCTCTTTATCCCATAATCATTACCCCAATAATGAAGGACCAGCACCCTCTCTTTCTGCATGTACTGTTAAAGAATAAACAGAAACAAAAAGTTATTTCTGTGCACTCTCTCCTGTAGAGAGAAAATAAATATGGTGCTGAGCAAGCACTCAGGGCTCTTGTCCTTTGAGACACAAGTGCCCTGCTTCCATCTTAAAAGACCCTTCTATGTGAGTGTCTTTGTTTTTCAGATTTATGGTGCCTTCCTCAACTCCTCATGCTGAGCTGGTCTCAGCAGGCATATACCAAAATTGATTAAATAACATCAATAAGTTCAGCAAAACAAAACAACAGTAGTTTCAATATGGACAGATATTTTAAACAATAACACTGATACCAACTCAATAAAATCAGGGATTACTTACAGAAGAATATAAACCATCAAAAATAGAGAAGGCCTTCAAACTGGAAATTCAAAAACTTCCTGCTAAGTTATTCTGTTATGAATGGGGAAATCAATCAGCCTCACTTCCATGGCCAATCAATTTTTGACAGTGGTGTCATGTTCACTTAGTAGGGAATGAACAGTCTCTTTAATAAATGGCACAGGGAAAACTGGATATTGATGTGCCAAAGAATGAAGTTGTGTCCCCACCTCACACTGTATACAAAATAACTCAAAATGGATCAAAGACATACATATATGAACCAAAACTATAAATGTCCTAAAATAAAACAGAGAGAAGCATTTTCGGGACCTTGTGTTAGGTCATGGTTTCTCAGACTTTGCATCATAAGTACAAGCAGCCCCCCAAAAAAGATAAATGGTATTTCATGGAAATTAAAAACTTTTGTGCCTAAGGGACTGCATAATAAAAGTAAAAAGGCAATTTACACAAGAAGAGAAAACATTTGGAAACCACATATCTGACAAGGGTTTAATATGTAGAATATATACAAAATTCTCCAACTCAGTAACAAAAAGATAAAGAACCCCATTTAAAAATGGGCAAAGACCTGAATAGACATATCTCTAAAGAAGACATGTAAATTGCCAATAAGCACATGCAAAGATGCTCAAAATAATTAGCCATTAGGGAAATACAAATCAAATGGTTACTAGAATGGCTACTACTAAAAAAAAAAATCAAAGCAGAAAATACCAGTTGTTAGAGAGGACATGGAGAATAGGAACACTTGTTCATTATTGGTGAGAATGCAAAATGGTGCAGTTGCTGTGGGAAACAGTTTGATGGTTCTTCAGAAAGTTAAATATAGAATTACCATATAACCCAGCAATCCAACTTCTTGGTTATATGCCCAAAAGAATTGAAAGTGGGGACTTGGAATGGACAAACAAAATATGGTATATCTACATAATGAAATATTATTCAACTGTAAGAAGGAATAAAGTTCTGATACAAACATCAACAAGGATGAACCTTGAAGACATCATTTTGAATAAAATCAACCAGACACAAAAGGACAAATACTGTACTATATCACTGATATGAGGTATTAGAATAAGCAAATTCATGGAGTCAGAAAATAAAATACACCTTACCAGAGGGTGGAATAGGGGCATTCCATTGGTTCCCCATGCTGGAATGGGGGCAGGGAATAGGGAGTTAATGCTGATTTTGTATTCTTTTTGGCATGATTGAAAATTTTAGTAATGGGTGATGATGATAATAGTTTAACATTTTGAATATAATTAATAACATTGAATTATATATTTGATGTGGCTAAGAAGGGAAATGTCAGGTTGTATATATGTTACTAGAACAATTGTTTTATTGAAAACAGGGCTGTACGATATAAACAGTGGACCTTAATATATACTATGGATTATAGCTAATAGTATGATTTCAATAATATTTTTTCATCAATTATAACAAAGTTATCATGCTAGTGCAAAGTGTTAATATTACAGAAAATTGTGTGCATGAAGGGGGTTATTTGGGAACTCTGTATTTTCTGCAAGATTTTTCTGTAAACCTACAATTTCTTTAATAAAATAATTGAAAGGGAGAGAATGGATCAGAAAATCTGAATTGGAAGTGTACAAAGGCATCAATTTTGTCATATGCCTAGGCAATGCTTGAGTCTCCTCAGGAATATCTCAGGAAGGGAGTCACACAGTCTCCACTTAATATCCTATTTCTGGATAGCTTATAACGTTCCATTTTTTTTAAGAGTTCTAATTGTTGGAATAGCCTTTCTTAAATTGAGAAAAATCTGCCTCTCCATAACTTTCACTCATTAAACATATTTGTGTTCCATGGCAAAAGCTACTGCAACTATTTGAAAGCTAATCCCTCAATATCTGTAACCAATCTTTGTCCACTTATCATGCCTTCTTTTATTTATAAAACTTTTTATGACCTGAGATTGTATAACATTTTTGTCTCCCTGATTATTGTCTTTCTTGTGAATAAATCCTAAATGCCATAAAGACAAGGACTTGGTCAAATTGTTCATCTCTTTATCAACAGTATTAGAAATATTGCCAGACAGATACTGTGCATCAACAAGTATTTGTTAAATAGATGATTAAGAGAATGAATAAGTAAATGAATTATGATTTCAACTCCCTTCTCCATCATAGACTCCTCTGAATATATGCGAAAAAGCCAATTTTCCCCTTGAAAAGCAATATCTACTGAGTAAATTCTTTTCCAATGGAAGTCATCTAATCTAAATAGTATAAATGATGTCTAGAATTTTATTCATTCTAAATACTAATATGTTGCTAATACAGACAAGGCAACTAACTTTTAAGTAATCCATACTCTCTATTTATGTTGACTTTTTATCAAAAACAAAATCAAACAACCTTTGATTCCCTACACTGTCTATTACACTTTCTACCTTTTTTTCCAGAAATATAGAATCTGTTATCCATGTGGATTTGAATCTCTCTGACTGCGGTCGTCACTCCAACCTCTAAGGATCATAGTGTACCATGATTCTGTCACCCATCATATTAAATGCATGTGATCAAAACTTCTTCAATATCTTCATCAAGTCATTGCAAAAACTAGAATTATTAAATCACATATCTTGAGTCCCAGTTACCTCATGCACATAACTCTAATAGAATAGACTTTCTACTCTACTAGATTTATGGATTAATGTCCAGCATTGAGAACCACCAGAGGGTTCATGTTTCTGTTCTCTGAATGAGTTGGAGCTCTGCACCAAAGAGAAATGGTGGTTATAGGAAATATTGCAGAGTATTCAAAAATTGCAGATTGTGCACAAGCTGGGGCTCCCATAGTGGGCAAGAAAGAGCTATAGAATTCAGGGTGAAATAAAACACTCAGCATGATTATGATGATTATTCTGATACAAAATCAGGGAATAAATTCAACTCTCAGTTTGATTGGAGCCACATACTACTAGACTTTGGGCTGGCTAGTCACAAGGCGTGGAACTTCAGGATAGTTATTACCGATCTTTACTGAATGTCTTTATGGTTTTTCTTACCCTAAACTTCACCCTAATCTTAGTTCTCTCACTCACTAGCTCACTCCCCATCTCTCTCCTTAGAGTATATTCACACACACACAGAGACACCCACAGTGCTGCACTCTGTCATACTTCTTGTGAGTTACTCACAGGTACACAAATATTATCACTCTAGAAACTACAGGCTACTATCCTTTCCTCTCTGATACAGCACAGTAGGATTTGTGATGCACCACGCCCTTCCTTTCTTTTCAGCCATGTCCTACACTTTCTTGGCTTTACTTATTTGATCTCTTAAGTTGGTTAGTGCTTTTCGTGCCTCACCTCTGAAGTTTTCTAAAAATGCCAAGAATGTAATTGGAAGCAGCTGCCCCACTGCTCCCTTCTGCTGTTTTACTATTTCATAAATACCAGATTTGCCAGACATGTACACACATGTACACCACAATTTATCTGCAAATCATTCTTCATTATTAAGTACTATACCATCCCCACCTCTTTGGCTCCATGTTTGTACCCCAAAAGCAAAAGAATAAAAAGCAACCCCACCTCTCAAAAAGTTGAAAGACACTTCTTTTCCTACATTCCAGAAAATTTGACCTAATCAGTGTTATCCCTTCTCAAACACAACCCTTAAATCACTCTATGCTTTTCAATGTACTTTCAAAATTAATATATTCAATTCATTCTTTTCTAAAGTTTTTTCCCCTTCCTTTGTTGGTTAGTCCTGTTTCACTAATACATAAAATATTTCCAAACAGAATATTGAATGTTAGGAATTCTTAGTGTATGATAATCTCAAAAAAAGTCTCAATAATTTTCAAGGATAATGTATGCATGTATATTCTATAAATAATGATGAATTCCTCTGAAAAAGAAAAATAAATTTGCACAGAGCCCCTGACAACTTTCTATGTGGCTCAGTTTCTCCTGCTCACTAGGAGAATCCCCACTGCCAGAAGGACTATGCTCCCCCAACCACCTTCCTCAGTGTATTCTTCACATCCTTGTTCCTCAGGCTGTAGATCAGGGGATTCAGCATGGGGATCACTGTGGTGTAAAGCACTGAGGACACCTTCTCCTGCTCCATGCTGTTACTAGAAGGGGGCTTGAAATACATGAATGTTATAGACCCAAAAAAGATTCCCACAGCCATGAGATGGGAGCTGCAATTGCCAAAGGCTTTGGACTGTCCCTCAGTGGAGCGAATATGAAGGATACTAGAGAGAATGAAAGCAAAAGAGATGAGGACAGCCAGGGTAGGTGCTAAGGTATTAACTCCTCCAATAATAAGCAGCAGTATCTTATCGATGTGGGTACTGGGGCAAGAAAGAGCCAACAGGAGGGAGAATGTCACAAAAATAATGACTGACAATATGAGACCCACAAAAGGACAACATTGACAGGAGGGTTGTATGGACTGTGGTCCCAAACAAACTCAGTGAATATAACACAGCCATTATAATGGAACAAACCCTATGGGACATGACTATATTGTAAAGCAGGGGTTTACAGATGGCAACAAAGGAGTCATATGCCATGGCCTTCCACAATTGCAGAAGCCTTCTGCAATTACAAAAGTAAGGAAGAAAGACAGTTGGGTTAAGCCTTCCAGAAAGGAGATAACATTCCTCTTTGACACAAAATTCACCAGCATCTTAGGAGTAATGACAGTGGAGTAGCAGAGATCAATGAATGACAAATGACTGAGAAAATAATACATTGGAGAGTGAAGTTGAGAACTGACAGAGATTAAGAAGATCATACCCAGGTTCCTCACCACTGTGACCACATAGATTCCAAGGAACAGGAAGAACAGGGACAGCTGGAGCTCTGGCCACTTTGTTAACCCTTCAAGGATAAACATAGTCACTAAAGAATAGTCTGAAGTAGTCATTTCCTGTAAGATATTTGTGGAAAGGAAGAAGAGAAGAGGAATATTAGAGTTATTCTCTGATTCCAAGGCAAAAGGATGTATCCTGTCTCAGTTGGTTCAGTCCCTGATAGTCTCATCTGCACTGTGACTCAATACTTCCCTGTGGCCCCTTAAAAGCTTAAGGACAAAGACCCTGAGCCCATACCCCAGAGCCTTGGCTCCACCCAAAACTGTCCAGAGCTGCTCTTTAAGTTAGAGCCTCAGAGCCCTTTCATTTTGCTCTCATGTTTGTGCTACTCACCTTGGGAGAAAGCACATCCAGACGTATTTAATTTTCCATTAATACCATATCAAAGAGGATTGCTCACCCTCTTTCTCTAGGCCTATACCGTTACAATGCTTAGACTTGAACCTGTATGTCAACTCCCCAAGTCCAAGACCTATTGTTGTTCCAACATGGCTTCCATTCTAACTCTGATAATGTAAGCAAAGTAGTCCATTTCAATTTCCCCACCAATTAACACACTCTAAAACTGGGCCCCTACAAACATAAAAGAATTCTTTCAAGAGATTGTGGAAGAAAAGAAATTATAGACATGTTTTAATCAATTCAGATTCTCAGTGTCCCACTTCTGTTCATTAGATTGTAAATGTGACTAGGCCAGAGCATTCTTTTTTTCAGTGTGAATGTGGATGGCAAATAATGTGCTGCTAAAGCTACTCTAGGACTGCTTATATCTCTCCTGTCCCAGAAAAAGCAAAGTGAGGTTGGCTTTAGGTGAAATACATAAACCATAAACAAACAGTTCCTCCCTCCCTGTCTGTCCCTTGTTGTTCATCATTATAGGCCAAAATCTCACTTTCCTTTCTCTCTCAAAGTTCTTAAATAAGAACTGGAGGATTTCTCTTGCTATGAATTGTTTCCCTTAATGTCCAAACAGAGAATTCAGGGGAAGGTGTTTAATATTTTAACTGAAACATTATATATTAACAATGTTAAGTTTGATGATTTTCATCAGTTTTACTGAATAAAGGAGAGGCATTTTCATTATGGGAATCATGAAGCTTGATGCAGTTTTGAAATCTATTTTCTAAAAATGAAAAAATGTATCAATGGATAAAAAATCTATACATAGAGTGATACATAATCTGCTTTTGTTTTTCATGCTCACAGAAAACAATTGCTGATAACTTATTGCAATGACTTTTCTTCCATATAACTTCCACAACATCCTAAGTGTGTTCAATTCATGTGTTTATTTAAATGTTAATTAGATAGGATGTAATTATCTCAAAGAATAAATGAGAAGAACACTTTATTACTGAATTCATGCCATTAGATACTAATTTAAAGAGAAATAGAGTCACAGTTGCCTGGATGCAACTATAACTTACCAAATTAGTGATGACTGGAGATTGTACCATCTTCTGATAAATGCTTTGAACTTTTCCAACAGGCCATCAGAATCAGACATAGGCTTGCTATTTTTGTTGCTCTTACAGAAGACAACACTCCATGTGAACACAACATGGAGAGAGGCTGAAAGAAATGAAGGTATGTGGAGAAGGGGATGGAGAAATTGGACATTCTTGGTTGAGATCCATGTATTGGCTATCATGGCTCTTTGAAAGGCTCACATATAAGCTAACTGTAAATTTACTTTTATAATTGTGAATAATAACAAATTCATTACCAATGGGAGGAATTGACTGTAGAGATGGTTCTGCTGACTTTGAGACTAAATTTGCTGATCTTCCTGAATAACCAAAACCCATTAGGTTATGGCTTGAAAGAGCCCAATAGATTGAGGAAAGCAATAATTATGCAATAATACTTCACTTATCTGGAAATACTTATGTAGTGAGTGGAATCTTCAGTGTTACCAAGAACATGAATAAAAGTAAAACGATTTTAAGAAATCAATGTAGATATCACAATGTCTATTTGTTTGTCTAATGTCAATTATAAATGTTTGTTCACATTAGTCGTGACTTCATTCATTGTTTTTTAGGAAATAATTTTAAGAAAACTGGAAAAGTTAAGAATGAAAGAATGGAATTTAAAGGGTAGGGAGGATATGAGAAAGTTGTTAAAGAAAGCTCTTAATAACAAGAAAAAGAGTAGATAGTTTTACAGTAATGAAAGAGGGCTCCAAATAATTATAAAATTCAGTTAAAAAAATCCCCAATCTACATAGTTACCTAGTAGTCCAGAAAATGTAAATGTAAGAAAACACAAAGTACCTAATTAGCAATGACTGGAGATTGTACCATCTTAGCCCATGTCATCAAAAGAATATTTATTTATTTTCAACTGAAAAATGTAGGGGAATGTGAAATTGTTTCTACTTCCTAAAGCTGCTGAAATTTAATATACCAGGAATGCATTATAACAATGGGGATTTATTAGCTTACAAGTTTCAATTTCAAGTCCATGAAAATGTATAAATTAAGGTATCATCAGAAGGATACCTTCTATGAAGAAAGACTATTGCCATCTGGGACACCTCTGTCACATAGGAAGGCAAATGTCTTGCCTCTGCTCTTCCTTCTCTCCTAAATTCTTTGCATTCAGCCTCTGGCTTCAGTGGCTCTTTCAGCTTCTATGGGAATCGCTTTGTCTCCCAGCTTCTCTGTGGCTTTTCTCTGCGAGCTTCTCTTAATTTTATCTTTCTTAAAGGATTCCAGTAAAAAGATTAAGACCCACCTTGAATGGGGTGGGTTACATCTCAAGTGAAATAACTTAAACAAATGGTCCTACCTACAACAGGTCTGCACACACACAAATGGATTAAAATGACATGGCTTTTTCTGGCATACATAACAGCTTCAAAATAATATAGCAAAACCATTCTTAAGTTTCTTATCAAACTAATTTGATAGATAAGCAACTTTAGAGTTAAGCAAGAATAATAACCTATTTAAGTATGGTAAATTTCACTGAAAATATAATGTTTGTTGACCAGATTAAAGTGAAAATAAGTGCATACTATTTGCCAAGGTCATATGATACTCTGCAGGGAGAGAACAAGGCATTGTTTTATTCCACTTCTAGTTTTGCTCTCCAGTGACAGGTGAACAATAATGCTACTGCTTTTAATGCAGCCAGGGTAGAAGGCAGAAAAGTGCTAGTTCCAATCCTTGGGAAATATAAATGGATAGCAAAGGAAAGGAGCTGGTTGCTTGTATTATCACCTTTCAATGGAATAAGATTGCTGTCTACTGGCTCTTTCATTGAGTTGCCCACTAAATATCCAGGATTTAAATAGAGATAGAAGGAAATATGTACTTAATTACACTTAAAAATAAAAATTCTAGAGTTTTACTTCTTTTATTTAGCAGAGATGCCTATATCTTAGACACCATTAGGGCAATCTTAGGGAATATATTAGTCTCTTATTTTCTATTCTTGGAAAGATGAGATTTAATAAAATTTACCTAAAATAGTCTGTTGTCATCTCTAATAGGTAGAGCTATAGTTGTTGGAGAAAACCCATTCTTCTCATTTCTAGGATGTAAATTCATCCAGGTGGCAATAATAAATTGGTGAAACATCAGAATCTTAAACACCCTTGGGACTGCAGCTGCACCATTTGGCTTTGATGAAGCAGTTCTTTTGCCAAAAATAATAGAATTCATGTAGTTCTTTTGGATATAAACAGAATTTTATTTTTTTCACAGGATTTGAAATCTCTGTAAGGGATATATACCTGCTTGTTACTTTATCCAAGGAAATGTTAAAAAAAAAATCTGTAGGACTTCCATCAGAACAAAAACTTTGTTAATTTCAAATACACTCCCCTATGATTGTATTATGATATATATGGAAAAGCATTCTGTTTTGAGTCAGAAGACAAGAGCTAAAAGCATGATTCACTAAAAGTGTAGTGCCTGCATGACTAGAACAAGCCATCCACCCTCTCTGGGTCATAGCCACTCCTCCATATAAAGACCAGTTATGAAGATAAAATGATCCTTATGAAGCTTTGCAAGCTGTAAACCACTAAGTAAATAACAGTTTCTACTTTAATAATTTTCCCATGTATATAATATTTTCTGGTTTGCTTTGTCTGATTTACCTCAAAGCTCCCTTATTCAGTAGAGGACATGGATGAGAACGTAGATGAGTCTATGTATTGTATAAGATCAAGAGAAAGCAGCATTTGTAGCGATTAGAACACTCTTTCAACTGGAAGAGCAAGAAGTTATAATTTGAGAAGTATAGAAGTCACAGGATTTCTGGGGTTCCTGTAATCAAATGGGAAGAGTTGGGTGCATGTCACATACTATACATAATTGGACATTACAATTTAAATTTAGAAGGTGAAATAACCCATTAACAGCTGCTGCTCTGGCAATGATGTCAACTCTGTTTCTGCACTCTCAAACAGCTGCTGTAGTAACTTGCTCCAATAAGAACTAGGACCAACATGCAGATAAGGTCATTAAATGCTGTTAACATAACCAAGTATGTCTGACTGAGGGTGAAGGGTCCAGTTGCACTTTACATGTGACAATTTAGTTTTATATTTGCTAATTGTATTTATCATTGACCACCACTTAAATTGCAAAAGTTATCTGAAAAAAATATTCAGGGTAAGCTTGATTTCAGGATAAGTGGAAATTAGAATGTTGGGTACTTCAGGGCTTGTTTGATTCATTGCTGGTTCTGGTAGGAAATAAAGAAAAAGAGACCCAGAGAAAGGAAATCAAATCAAGGAAATTAAGTGACCCAATGTGCATACAGACAAAAGTAAATTAAAAAGATTTATGTAAAATTCAGGATTATTTTTCCCCAGGCAATGTTTTTCAGAGCAGCCCTTTCTTTTATTCAGTCATTTAAAAAAAAATAAATACAATCTTAATACCTTCCTTCTATTGAGGAAAGTAGTTTCACCTTTCCAGCATCATATAGTATAAAACCTTGCTGTGGATTTCACTATATGTACCTCATATTTCAATAAATGAATGGGAAATGACATTGGAATATCTATATAATGATTCAATAATCAAAATCATCCCTAATATCCTAATTTCTCAGTTATAATTCCTTCCCCTCATTTGACAATTATCTCTCAATCTTAAGGGATATTTGGGGGGTATCTTTCTAAGTGCTTCAAAGCTGAAAAAGAGTGTTGTCATTGAGAGGCAGAGGAAAGAAATGATGAAACCAGGTGTTCTTGGAGAGGCCAGTATTTCTGAATTCCAGAACTCTCTGGCATTGGAACAATCTGAGGTTTTAAGTCTCTGAAAAACAATCTTAGTAAGTAAAATTTTATGGAGCCCAGAATATCTTTCTGTTATTGGTGTTTGCCATATTGTGGCAGCTTGTAACATCTGGCTGAAATTTGCATGAGAATAAACTCCAGAACAATGTCTCAACTCGATTTGAAATCACTTAGTCATTGAAACTTTTTCTTTTCCACCTTTTGATCAAGTAATCCATGATGCCAGGGTTAGGCTCATCTTTGGAATTTATGCCCCACAATGCCAGGGCCAGTTATGCCCCATGATGCCAGGGCCAGGATTATATCCCTGGAAATTATGTCCTATGTAGGAGGGAAGGTCAGAGTATGGCTTAGAGAGAGCATACTTTGAGCAACAGCAGAGATTTTCTGGAGATGATTCTTGGGTACTAATTATAAATAGGTTCAGTTTGCTATTATAGAACTAAGTTTCATAAGGGCAAGCATCAAGATTGAGGCTTTGACTTATTCAAGTGAGAGCTCCTCCTGCTTAAGAAAATGTCAGGAACTCCCCAGGTGGAGAAATTCAATAGCTCTATTCCAGTTCCTCAATGGAATTGTTTTCTTGATTACCTCCTTGGATAGCTCACTATTAATAGAAACACTATAGAAACATAATTAATTTTTGCATGTTCCTGTATTCTACCACTTTGCTGAACTTGTTTATTGGTTTAAGTTTCTTTGTTTTCATTTTTTTTCAAGATTTTCTAAGTATAAGATCATGCCATCCGAGAATAGTGACAGTTTTGCTTCTTCCTTTCTAATTTGAATGTGTTTTATTTCTTATTCTTCCCTAGTTCTTCTGGTTAGAACTTTTAGCACAATGTAGAACATCAGTGGGGACAGTGGGCATTCTTGTCATTGAGATCTTAGGAGGAAAACCTTCAGTCTCTCACCACTGAATATGAAGTTATCTCATATATGCCCTTTAAAATGTTGAGGGAGTTTCCTTTGATTCCTACCTTTTGAAGTGTTTTTATCAATAAATGATGCTGAATTTTGCCAAATGCCTTGTCTGCTTCAATCAACATGATCTTGTATTTTTCCTTTTTGATTTGTTAATGTGGTATATTACATTAATTGATTTTCTTGCATTGTATTACATTAATTGATTTTCTTGTGGGAACCACACTTGCATGCCTGGAATAAAAACTTGGCCATGGTGTATAACTGTTTTAAAATGCTGTTGGATATGATTTGCAAGTATTTTGCTGATGTTTTTTGCATTGATGTTCATTAGAGAGATTGGTCTGAAGTTTCATTTCTCATAGTATGTTTGTCAGACTTTGGGATTAGGGTGATATTCGTTCCCTCTTCTTCAATGTGGAAGACTTTGAGCAGGAATTGTAGTAATTCTTCCTGGAATGCTTGATAAAATTCACCAGGAAGCCATCCAATCCTGGGCTTTTTTTTCTTTGTAGATTTTTGATCATTGATTCAATCTCTTTACTTTAATTGTTTTTTTGTTTTTTGTTTTTTTTTTGAGGTCTTCTATTTCTTCTCAAGTCAATGTAGATTGTTCATGTGGTTTCTAGGGAAGTTGTTCTATTCATCTAAGTTGTCTCCTTTATTTGCATACAGTTGCTCATAGTAACCTCTTAGGATATTGTGCTGGTTTGAAAAGAAGTATACCCCCTAAGAAAAGCCATGTTTTAATCAAAATATCATTTTGTAAAGGTAGAATAATCTCTATTCAATACTGTATGTTTGAGACTGTGATTGGATCATCTCCCTGTTTGATGTGATTTAGTTAAGAATGGTTGTTAACCTGGATTAGGTGACGACATGTCTCCACCCATTTAAGTGGGTCTTGATTAGTTTCTGAAGTCCTATAAAAGAGGAAACATTTTGGAGAGAGAGATTCAGAGAGAGAGAG
>PVIY010032450.1:0-28973 GCA_004026745.1 Myrmecophaga tridactyla
TGTTGGCTGGAGAGAGAGGCCACATCTGAGTAACAAAAGAGGCCCTCCTGGGGGTGACTCTTAGGCCTAAATTTTAAGTAGACTTGACCTATCCTTTGTGGGGTTAAGTTTCATATGAACAAACCCCAAGACTGGGGGCTCAGCTTATAGCTTTGGTTGTCCACACTGCTTGTGAGAATATTAAGAATTCAACTTGGGGGAAGTTGAATTTCTCCCCGTTCTCACCATTCCCTGAAGGGGGCTTGCAAATATTTTTCCAGTCACTGATCAAATCATTCTCACCATACCATCTTAGGGACCATTTCTTCTGAGACTGTCAACCCCTTGAAGGCTGGGCTCTTTTTTTTTCTTTCTATTTCTAAATGGTTTTTATTTATCCAAGTTTATTTTCATCATGGGAATGAAAATATATATAAAGCTAATAGTTAATAATAATTTTGAGTTAACATTCAAAGTTTTTTATGATTGATTCAAATATTTTTCTTTAGAACTGCATGAAAGCAAAACCAGAATTAGCCCAACATATCAGATTTTCAGCAATAATATTTGTTCCTTACAAATATCAAAATGCTGATTTATGGAATTAATTTCACTTCATTTTGCTTTTTCTAAAATTCATTGTTCAATTTAGTACCAGTGACACTTCATAATTCTACACTGTTATCTCACATAATTTTAACAGTTGTTTTGTTCAAAATTCTTGTCTGTTTACAGAATTTACTGAATTGAAAGGGCCCAAATAAAAGATTTTATTTGACACTATGAATTTTCTGAGGTGAAATCCAGCTGAACATTTATCTAAATTGACTTTAGGATTGTTGATTCCTCAGCATAAATATATTAACACTAAGAAATGAGTGATCTCAGAAGACATACTTTCATTCATGGCACCAGTAATTTTTATACAGTATGAATTCATATTTGCCCTACAAGTGTTGTTTTGTGAAAGATTTTGTGTGGTATTTCATGAATATTATCTGGCTCTATTTCAAGGGGCTTCATCTTCTGGTAGAGGCTTTTCTCTATATCAAGTGGGGCAATCAATGTAAATACTTCCACATCAAGTACATGTATGTTATGATTTCCTTAATTTTGTATGACCATCTACTAAAGGTTTGTTATACAAATGTGACATTTACATTGATCTGTTCCAATATAAATTGGCTTAGATTGACACAATATTCAGGATGAGTAAGTGTCTGCCAGATTGATTACAGTGATTTTTTTTTTAAGTGTGTGAGTTTTCTAGCACTTTTAAAGGTTCATTCAGGGGCTGAAATCTCTTCCAAATACAAAATATTTTTATTACGCATTATCTCACGTCAGAAGGATGACTGAAGCCTTTCACAAATATGGCATTCAGAGGGTTTAGCTCCAGTTTTGTTTCTGTCATTTTGTCTAAGGTTACATAAATAAAGTAAGGTTTCCCCACATAGAGGATATTGTTATGGTATCTCTACAAAGTAAATTTTCTCATGCTTTTTAAAGGTAAAATGGTAAGTGAAGTCTTTAACCAAAGGTGATATTCATAGGATCACTCTCCACTGAATTCTCTCATGTTGTCTCAGGGTAGAATATCGAGCAAAGGTTTTCCCACAAAGGTGGCATTTATATGGTTTCTCTTCAGTGTAAGTTCTCTTATGTTGACTCAGGGAAGAACACTGAGTGAAGGCTTTCCCACATCGATGGCATTCATATGGCTTCTCTCTAGTGTGAGTTCTCATATGTTGTTTCAAGTAAGTATAGCAAGAGAAACTTTGCCACAAAGATGGCATTCATATGGTTTTTCTCCAGTGTGACTCCTTTCATGTTGTCTAAACGTAGAACAATGGATGAAGGCTTTTCCACACACGTGGCATTCATATCTTTTCTCTCCAGTGTGAGTTCTTGTTATCTTTCGGAAGAATGCAGAGTGAAGGCTTTCTTACATACATGGATGGCATTTATATGGTTTCTCTCCAGTGTCGATTCATTGTAACGTGTGAGGCCAGATTTTTGAGTAAAAGATTTATTAATTTGATGACATACAGATGATTTATTTCTGGTACATATTTGCTTTTGTTTATCAACAGATGACTGGTCACTGAGGGCTTTTCCAATGAGATTGTTGTGGTATGGTTTCTTAACACCTGTTGAGTCACTCTGGATGTGCGAGTAAAATCTTCTGGCAAGTCACTATTTATAATGCCATTCTCTTTAATACAGGAATTCCGCCTCTATGACACGATAGTCAGTGTGTCATTCCTGCAGTTATGTTGCACAGATAGCATTTTATTTTAAGACCACTTTTCTTTCCTGAATTATGGTATTGGAAAAACCTAATTCCTTCTCTGCAGAGTTCCTCTCCTTGCTCCAAGTGGGAAAGTATATCTGCGTTCAAGACTGGATATACCTCAGAGACCAGATGACTGATATACTCCAGCATCACTTGTCTGAACAGCTTTCTCTGGGATGTATCTAGGACAGACCACTCTTCCTAAGTGTAGTCTAATTGTATCTTTTAAGTTCAGTAATTCCTAAAGACCTCACAGACATTCACGTTCACAGAGGACCATTTCTATCAATGTCCAGAGCAGGATGTTTGAGAGGGCAGCTCTGAGAAAGCAGTGCCAGTGGCTTCACTGTCAGTAGCTCAGCTGACAACTGTCTTCCTCTGGGTTTTCATTCACAACCAGGTAAGCATAAAAATGGCTGAGATATTCCAGAACTGAGCATGTCTCCTTGGTTGGTCCTGTGGGGATGAAGCTCCATCCTCAGTATGAAAGCAGCACCAGACTCTTGGGAACTGAACCATAAGACATTTCTGGGACGAAGTCATCATGGGGCAGAGAAAGCAGATTTGGGTGCCTGCTGAAGGATGCACTCCTTCCTCTCCCTCTGGCTGAATCCCTGAGATGGGGCTGAGATTCCTTGATGCCAGGCTGGGTGAAGTGGGCTCCTCAGCACAGTCAATAGGGAAGGCATCAGGAAGCTCTGCAGAAATGAAGAGGAATGGGGGAATGTCTGAAGGCTGGGACTCTTAATAATCCCAGTTCATTCTTCTGCTGTACTTTATGGGGCACTTTCCACATACATTATCTCATTCAAATCTCACAACACAGGTCATATTAATCTCCACTTTTTTTGTAGTTTAAGGAACCTGGCTTCATGAGAACAATCTTAAAAAGCTTTTAGGCAATAAAGCCAGGGTTTGAATCCAGATTTCTGACTCAGTGGTTACCTGTGATACCTTCCAGCTCTGAGCAAGTATCTTGACTGTAGTCTTCATAAACGTTTGAATAAAGCTCTCTGGACATTGATCCCTGTCCAATGTGGTGGAAGTCTGAACCAGAATGTACTCTGGAAGCTGATTTTTATTAAATTTCTAAAAGGAAAACAGTCTATCATTTTCTTACTAGGTGGAATACAGAAAAATTTTTATTGAGATTGGTTGGCAGTTTATTGTATTTTGTTTGTTTTGGAGTGGGACTTGTTAGGGCTTAAGCAGCAGCATTCTGAGTTTTGAAAGGTACTTGTTCACACTCACAGATATATAGAAGCTTCTAACCAAGTGCTTAAGCTATCTGCGATGCAAGATTAATTGCCACAGACAATTCTTTTGTACAATAAGGATGATTTCTAGAAAAATGAAATAAACCAGAATGCAAGTCCACAATTTTTATTTATAGATTCAACAGCCAAAACTGTTCTTTCAAACTGCGACTGAATTTCTTAATATTCTCAATTTCTGTACTTACTTGTCACAGACCAGTAGCAAATAGTTTATGGACTGAGACAGGTCTGCAGACCACTTTTGGAGTAGTGCTCCTATTATTTGTCATGACAGGGACTGGGGATTTACTCATTTGTTGTGGTTCCCTTTAATCTTGCTGATATACAATGGCTCAAATTGAGGATTGGGCATCTGTCCAGAAGTCCCCCTGACTACAAGCAACAATTAAAACACCTTTTAATCTCAGCTACCTCCCCCTGCCTTGCAGCTCCTCACTTGCTGGGTAGAGTCCTTTGTAGCATGACTTTGTTTTCCAGTCCAGCTGTCTTTCTGGGATGGACTCCCTGGGGCTTTAGTTATAATGGAAATCCTACCACAGGAGAGACTTCGTGGCCCAGGGAAGAGAAAGTACCTAGGTGGTCATGCTGGGAGGGAGAAGGACTGATGCTGTGGGGTGTAACATAGACTTGTGTGTAATCACTGTAGTTCGGTTCCTTTGAGCTGTTTCATCTGCCACCTCTACTGCCATCTTTGCTCAGGCCATCAAGAACTGTTTCTTGAAATCTCTAAGATACAGTCCTTTAATTCCTAGGCCATCATCCATTTCCAAAGCACACTGACAAAATGAAGAGAAATAAATAGGAAAGTATTAATCACAATTAAGCTGGGAAGAAATAATGCAGTAATGGCAAATATATTCTGCCCATTGCCTTCCAGATTTTAAGCTCTTCAAATACCTAGCGTTTTATCTCCACAACAATCCCTTCAAGGGAGATATTCTTATCCCCATTTTACAGATGATGAAACAGGTTCAATAATTGCCCAAAGTACATAGTTAGCTAGCAATTGAAACAGGAGTTGAGAGTATGTCTTTATGATTTCAAAGCGCGAGTTCTTTCCATATGCCTTAGAAAGGCAAATAGTGAACTTTTATTAAACTTCTTTGTCATTTGGTCTTCCAACAGTCCAGCCAGGTTGGTGTAATGAAGAAATTAAAGGGATGATTTGATTACTAAATCATTATATAGATACTCCTTTTTGCTTTCTGGTATATTGGAGTGGACAGAGGGAAATATCTGAAATCTCTATATTGTAATCCAGCTGCCTTGATCTCTGATAATGATTGTGACTAACCTTGTGATTAACTTCATTTGTACCCATTTATCCAGTTTTCCAACTTAAGAGTCTTGTAATCACTAAAGACTAATATTTATTAATGAAGGGTCTTTGGGTTAGCCTGTAACTAACCCACCCTAAGTCCAAAGTTTTCTTGATAACCGAGACTGGATCTAATCAAAATGGGCCTGCCTGATACTCACAGTGGTTTAGACTTGAATCTACAAGTCACCTAGACCTCATTATAATACTAAAAAATAGGCCCGTCATCATATTAAGGCTGCCATTTTCTTACATATTTCTGTGACTAAACATGTAATCATCCTGTGTGTGCTCAATAATTGGATCACCTCTCATTACATTTTCTGAGGCCACTGTGTTCATTATCCTAATTCTGCAAATTTTTTTTGAAAATTATCTTTTAATTCTATAAAAACTATCAGAATTACTGCAGTTCGGGGGGAGAGGGGCTGATAAGCCATATGATCTGCTGTGTGTCCAGTAATAAACTTTTTCTCTCTTTGAAAATCCGGTGTCTCAGAAATTGGTCATTTGAACACATTGGGCAAAAAGAATCCACAGCCTTTGTCCAGGAACATTGGTAGAATTTTCTTCTAATTTTGCAAATAAGGAAACTGACACAGGTTATGTGACTTGCCTAAGGTTAAGGCTCCTAAACCCTCGTTCTTTCTGCTGAGCCATACTGTTCTCTTATCCCAGGCAGCTCTCTGTATACTGAAAAGCACCGTAGAGATATGCTATTCTTATGGACATCCTGAAGAGAAATTGGAAATGGACCCACCGAGCACACTGGCTGGCATACTCGCAGCTCTGACCCACCACATGTCCACAGCCTTATCGGAGTCCAAACAAAAGGCATCCACAGCACTGAGAGAACTTGCCAGGAAGCAAGAAGCTGACATGTCTTTACGGCATAAATTATTGTAAACTGAGTGTGTCTGAGAACAAAGAAGCAAGTTATTTGGAATATTCAGGAGTAAGCGCTTTTAATCTATTTTATTCTTCCCTCCGAAGGAGAAACTAGGTATTTAAATCGGTATGTAGAATCCCATATGTGGAATGACTGGTTGGACTCGAGTTATATGCGAGATCAAGTAGTTTAATTTTGTCTCCTTCATAAATGCTCTATCAAAGCCAATGTGAATCTCTCTGGAAAACGATAGGTATGTAGCCAAGGTCAGCAGTGATAGAGGCTAGCTTGAATTATGCTTTGGGGCAAGCTCCAGAGATAAGTTCACCGGTATATGTTCCATGTCAGAAACAGCTAGCACAGAGAATACAATTGTTGTCAGACAGTGAATTACTGCTGTGGCTGTGCCCTTGTTCTTTATACATGTAACCCAGGGTGGCTCAGGGATTGCACAGATAAGCTCTTACTAAAAAATAATTTAAGGTTAGGATTCCAGTGTGTCATGTTGAGAACTTACGACTTTTGGAGAAGTACGAAATCATAATAAATTGCAGATTTAAGGGAAAAGCAACACATCATTTGGCAGGAGGTTTGCCTCCTGGGCCCTCTCCTCCACAAGTACCAGCTCTAGCGCACACATTTTCTAGCTGTCAGTCACTTGTCTTGCATATTTCATGAAGATCCCTTGAGTGCAAAAGATTTTAATACCCAGGGGAGGTGAGAAGTGTAAAAGCTGAGGTCCTCTGTTAAAAGCCTCGATATCTTTGGGCAGCCTTAGTTTACAGAAGGCCCTGTACAAACTGGATCTGCCCATCACTCTTGAGTCCAGGATAGGGATTTCATAAAGATAAAACCCAGTTTACAGAAATGACCAACTCATTTAGCCTAGAAATCCTTACTTGTGTCTAATTTAAGTTCAATATGATGAAGACTTGGTTAGGGAAATAGTTTCTGAGTGTGATGGTTAGGTTCCAGTGTCAACTTGGCTAGGTTGTCTGGTCAGGCAAGCACTGGCCTAACAGTTGCTGCAAGCATATTTCGTGGCTGGTTGATAAACCAGAAGGCTTGTTCATTAAATCATCAGTCAGTTGATTGCAGCTGTAGCTGATTACATCTACGATCAACTACGGGTGCGATTCAGCAAATGAGATAAACCCACCAGCTGGACTTGATTCAATCAGTTGAAGACTTAAGGGAGAAGAGAGAATTTTTTCTTGTTCAGCCAGTGAGCCTCTCCTGTGTAGTTTGCCAAGCCCGTTAACCGAGCTGCCAGCGTCACAGCCTGCCCTATCTCTTGCATTCCCATGGTTGCCTGAGACACCGTTATAAATCTCTTACAGATATCGGCTGTTGGTTCTCTAGAACCACTGAGTGTGGTGGAGAATTTAAGGAGAGCAATGGATGTCTTCTGTGCCATCGAAGGCAGGGTGTGGCTTTCAGAATACCTTTGGTTAAGAAAACAAAACTGTTCTCTTTTCTTTGTGTCTCTACTAAGCCTTCCTCCCTGAGTGCTCCCTTTCTTATTGCTCTACCTAAAGCTTCCTCATTCCCCAATAAAAGCATTTGGGTAGAAGAACAAGGAACTAAACTCCCACGTTTCCAATTTGCCATCCATGGCGGGAGCCCCTCTTCTGGCTCGGCAGCAGCTGCCAATTTCCTGCAGGGACACCTGACTAGTGTGTGAGGATTCCCTGCGGTCACGTCAAAGTTAAATTTGGGTTTGTCTGAGCCCTGCATTTACCGTATGGAAGTCAGGTGGCTCAGAGCACTGCCTGTGATGTGGGACAGAGCTGGATGCCAGTCCTCCCGCAGTTGTGGGCCCTTAAGCCAGCTCGTAGGTGCCTTGTGTCTCAATTTCCTTAGGATTAAATGGAAATAATCATGCCTCCCTAATACGAGTCTTGAGAAGATTAGATAAGTTAATTAATGTAAAGTACTAAGCACAGTGCTCAGCCTGGTACTCATGACATTTTGGCTGCTTTTAGCTATTGTTCTTCCTTTCCCTTCCTTATCCCAAGCAGTCCAAAGTGGGAAAAGAAGAATGTCAGTGGCTTCCCCTGGGACATATCAGGGGTAGCCCTGAAGATTTGGATTCCCAGCTGGATTTTATTTACAAACAGGGCACAATATCCTGAAACCATGAGTAAATGAAAAGTGCATTCAGCTAGGAGTCAATTGAACTGAGATTTCCACAAGCTCTGCCACTCCCTGACCTTTGATCTTGGGGAGCCACTTGACTGCTGGGTCTTGGTGTCACTCGCCAAGGGAGTATTTGGACTTTTATCAGATGCTCTAGGAGCCCCCTTGCAGCTCTGAAATATGTCTCTTCAAGGCACAGTGAGCCATCCTCACCACCCCATCCCACTGTGTCTTTTTAAATTCCAATTGTTGTATAGTGGTTTTTCTCAGCTCTCCCAGGAGGGGACTCACTTTATCAGGGGAACAATAATTACAAACACTTGTATGGGATTTTATAAGGCATAAAGAGCCTGTCTGGTTTGAATGGAAGGAATGAAGTAGGAAACAAAATCAGAAGACATCTTTGTTCAGTTAAGAAACTTGGGGCCTCCCAGAAAGTTTATCGTATGAACTGACCTCCCAAAAAACATTATTCCTAAATGAGGATCCTTCTTAACTCACAAATTCCACCTTACTGTGTAGTCTTAATGATTGTGTAAGAATTCACGCAACAATCTCTGACAACCAAACTACTTCTCCAAATAGTCTCTTCTGTACTTAATGTGTTGGCTTCATGCCGATAGGGGTGGCGGCGCTGGGAAAGCTGGAAGTCCTCACGAGCCACACACTGAAGTTCAAATCTTGGGTGCTCCACTTACTGGCAAATCACTTCATTTCTTTTAGTCTGTGTTTCCTTATCTGCAAAACAGAACTGATGATAATACTCATCTCACAAGATTGCTGTGAGCACCCAGTGGGATCGTTTCCGCTGGCAAAAAGCAAACACTTCGCACAAACTTAGTTTGAAGATGAGGAAAGGAACAGTAACTTTACTTCCTCTGGTCCCTTTGGCCAGTCAATAGACTGCACTTTATCCCTGGGGTTTTTGCCAGAATTGGCTTTTCAATAGATTCAGCCATTACGCTAGTTTTTGCAAGTCTCTTAAGGATTTTCTCTAAAGAGATCCTCTTGTCTGAATTGTTGATCTGAAGAGGGACCAGCAGCTGCTTGCAGGCAGAGATGTAATGTACCCTCCGTCCTGTCCATTGGACTGAATGCTGCGCACAGCTGCTGCCCCATGCACCGTGAACTGGGAGGCTTTGATGGACAATGAGAGTGTGAATATTTTATGCATCTTGATTTCCAGTTGTACTTAAAAATTCAGTAAGCCCAGTAGTAGGAAGCTAAATTGTAAGAAATAAAAGAAAAACCTAAAGGAAAAAACTCCTTGCCCAGTTTGAAAACCTGGCTTATTTTTCTTTTTATACTGCTACGATCTGGCCTAGATTTTCTTCGAGCCAAAATAACACCATGCTGATTTCAAAGTATTGGACTGTCTTTGATGCCTTTGTAGACTCATCCAGCTACTTCTGAATAAATGACCCATACTTCGTGTAGGGCAGCTGATTCCAGGAATGTAAGCAGAATCAGCAAACTCTCCCAATAAGGAGATGGTAACCACTGCAAAAAATATTTTCCCCAGAGCTGGCCAGAGGGTTAGAGCTTTGGGAGAGGAGTGGAGAAGCAGATGGGTTGCAGTCTGACATCCAGGGCAAATTGGAGGGTCTTCTTGGCATGTTTGCTCTTTGAATGGAGAATGTGTGAGAAAGGAACAGTGACACTCCCACAATAGCCTCAAGCCACGGAGGAAATCCAGTCTCAGACATGGTAAGAAGCACAGATCTGGAGAAGCTGAGACCTTTTAGCCCTTGAAAATCTCATCAGCAAAAAGAGCAGGTGAGAAAGGGACTGATGGAGTTCTCTCAAGGGTCTTCTGCTATTTTCTTGCTTTTTGTCCTTTGAGCATCTCCTTTTCTTTTGTTTCCCTGTTCCTATTTAAAATTTCTACACTTTCATTTGCTCTAGAACTGACCTCCAGGTGGCGCATCTGCACAGAGAATGGCAGTTACTGGCGTCACCTCGGGCAATTTCCCTGGGACACCATTATATAAGGCGATTCACAGCAAATCGGGTTTCTCGGGTTGCACAACAATAGAGAAAAGATCTTTGTCATTGTCCAACCTGGGACCCTGAAGGAGTCGGGGGCAGGGCGGGTGGCCGAAATCCCCCAAATCCAGGCAACATAATGCAGATTTAGATCCTTCCGTGACACAGCCCAGTGCGGCTTGGCCCTGTTGCAGAGTGAGCCCAGAGCCTCGGGCTTTGTCCCCTTGTGGCCGGCAGGCCTTGCTCAGGCTCACAGCCCCAGACCGCGCACCTTGCTTGGAGCTGCCCAAGGCCTTCCAGATAAGGCCATCAGCGCCCAGGTAGTAGCCCGCCCCTCCCCCTTCTCCCCACGCCTCACTCTCACCCTCCGCTGTTTACAAAGCACTTTCCCCAGTGTGATCTCATTTGCTGCTTACAACCCCCAGGCAGGAGGACTGGGTGGGGCCGTCACTCTACTCCCGGGAGCACTAAGCCCACAGCGCTTCTTAATGATCCCATTAAGAGGCTGCCTTTACCACCAAATAGTGAGTTTCTTGGGGGAAAGTAGTGTTTTCAATTTGGTGGTCGTAGAGCTTCACATGGCACTGAGAAGATACTCAAAATTAGTTACTTGATGGAAAAAAAATTTACAGATGAAAAAAATGGAATCAAAGGACAGGAGGTGATAGAATCCAGACTAGAAGTTAGGGCTTCATACGGTTTTCCAGTAAAAAATACAGTTTGCTACTCCATAAAGAGAGCCGTGCAGATCAGTCCCCACGTCCTGCCCTCAAGAACATGAAAACTGTGCAGTGAGTCAGGCACTGGGGCATCTGTCTCCTGTCTGTCAGGGGAACCCTAGGAAATGGGGGTGGAGCTGGAGGAGTAACTGGCCTTGAGATGCCTTCCATAAAATTAGGGGGGCTATGGGGATCCTCGGCACCCCGTTATCAAAGCCCTTCTATCATAACTGATAGAGTCTCTTGGGGTAAAAATCTCCAAGCCTGAGGTCGCTCCCATCCATGAATCAGCACTTTCTTTTTTGTTTATTTATCTATTTAAATGTACATATTTCAGGCAGTTTATGATTAAGACTCTGGAAGGAATCCCACATAGGTTCAAATCCCAGCTCTACCACTTCTTACCTGCTGTATCTTTGGACAAATCACTTAACCTCTTTGAACCTCTGTTTCTCATCTTCTAAATGATGATGGTGAGGGTATTTTGATGATGATAAGAGTATTTAACTCACAGCATTGTTGTGGGGATTTAATGAGTTAATAGATGTAAAACTATTGGAATGATGGCTGGCACAAAAAAAGGCTAGATAAGGGTTCAGCAGCCCTCTTTATGTGATATCCTGGATTTGGGAACCCATTGTAACCCTGTGGGTGATTTTGTAGACCTCAAGGTAAATTTCGCTGGAATTTCCTCACTTTAGCCATCAGCTTACAACTTTCTCCCACTCAGTTACAGTTCTCCTCAGGTCTAAAGGAGAGAGGAAGCAACTTGAAATGTTTTTCTGCTGATAGAGGCAGTGGCATTATCTTCATTGTTTCATATATAACCTTCCTGGTACTCCAGGCAGAGTTCAAGGGCTTTCTCCTCTACAGTACTGCTTGCCACATTGCACATAGTAGGTGTTTAATAAATGCATACATAGGAAAGGAGGAGGGAAGATGCTGTACAGAGGACAAGATTAGTACAGAATAGTTTATATGGACATGGTCCCTATGGAATAATACACTTGTCCCCTAAGATCTACTGACAAAGCATGAAAAGCACCGAGGAAATGTGATCAGCTTGGAGGACAAGGAGGCGGAGGAGAGAGAAGAAACAGGAGCAGCTTGTTATCTGACGAAAGATAGTCTTTCCATTACATGTGGTTCCGACCACTCAGGCCGAGTTGAAAACCTTGCTACTGCTTGGGGACATCGAAGGCATCTCCAATTGCTGTTTGTCCCAGAGATTTGTCCTGATAGGGTAGTTTGTCATTTGTTCCGAAGCCTCTCAGTTGCTCTCCTTTTATAGCTAGAGATCAGTCTGCTTACCAGACATAGCTGCGGTTTTGGCAGGAGAAAGAGATGGGAGGTGAACAATGCTCTAGGACAATTCTTTGTAGAAGCTCTTCTGACCTTGGCAGTCTTCTTCTAATTCTTATGCCAGATTAGACTTCTAATAAGTCCTCATTCACAGCCTAGATCCTTGAAAGACTTAGAGTAGACCGAATGTAACTAGAGATAACTCTAGTTTAAGGTTCTATAAGGGGGTTGAAATTGAACCCACAGAGCTTTTCTAGTAAACACATTAGTTATTTAATCAGGTAGGTCATAGATGGTAAATAGGACTTACTCAACTGGCATGCCAAGTCTGACTGATTGATAATATCTGCCTGGGGATTTGTGTTCAGAAGGACTGAGTCTATATCATTAGATCTGGGGTTTAGCGGAAGTGTTGTGAAAACCAACGAGCTCACAAGCACAGGAATGGGGAATGGCACCAGGAGAGGTAGGCATTTGCCTCCTTGAGTTGCTAATGAGAAGAGTGGTCTGTTCATTTTATGCTTGGAAGAACAAAGGTGCTTGAATGGGCGACTACGCTCATTTAGTTAAATCAGGATGGATCTTGAGTAAACTCTCACAAAAAACATGGTACCAGCTCAGAAAGGACGGCAAAGAAAGAAAAAGGGTGGGGACAGAGGAATGTTCTGGTTCCGTGTCTCTGTTGAGCTTTGTGAGTATTCACGAACAGTCAGATTGAGGGACAGTAGATACGATGACCTTAGATGGTTGTTGTGATTTGGAGTTCAATACCTGGGCAGGTCCTAGAACACAGTGAAGACTTTGACAACTAGATGGAAGACCACAGAGAGCAACTTGAGGTGTGTTTCCAAACTGAGGTCCGTGAATTACTAATATCTATGAAATGCTATAGGTATTTTTTTTCCCATGAAAAACAGGTAACGAATGGTGAGGAGGAGGAGTTCCATAATCATTCTAGTTTGGGTAATCCTCAGTTAAAATAAATATTCAACAAGGTTAACTGTAGCCCAAGGTGGCCACTGGGCCAGAGGGAGTTAGGGAAGGGAAATGTAATAGACTAGGAAAGAAACATGTTCTTTCATAGGAAAAAGGCTGGATCAAGGCCTTGAATGACAGTCTGAGGAGTCTGGATTTGATTCAGTGGCTTTGAGGACTTGTGGGCAGGGGAAGCCACTTGTGTGATCAGAGCTGGGGTCAGGAAGACAATTGCAGATGCCATGAAGGAAAGATTGAAGAGGAGACACCAGAGATCAGAAGATTAGTTTAGGAAGCTGTAATGTGACCCCAACAAGAGGTATTAACAGCCTAAACTAGGGCAGTTGCAATGGGAATGAAAGGAAAGCGCCAAATTCAAGAGACAGCTCACGGGTAGTGCTGTCAGGATTGGGGTGGCTTCAAGTGGCAGTCAAGTAGGTGACAGGTTGTACTCAGGAGGTGCTGACCAGCCCTTCTCCACCAACCTGAGAACAAAGGTAACAGAGTGGGAGGCAAGTTGCAGAGATGGAGCACATGATTAGATAGAAAGTGTAACTTCTCAACTCGAGAGACAGTTAAACCCTGGCAGAGCTACCAAGGGCATTAGCCCTGCTCTTCTCATGGAGATCTTCCATGGACAACTGGCCATCGCCTGCCAAGGCACACAACAACCCAAAGCCCCCTTTCTTCTCTATGAGTCTATAATTAATTTGCCCTGGAATTTGAATATTGGAGAGGGCCTTAGAGCTCAACTAGTCAGTGGTTTTCAGGCTGGGCTGAACATCAAGATCCTTCAAAGGCTCATTAGAATGCAGATTTCCAGGTCCCGTTTCCAGAAACTTTGATACAGTTGGCAGACCCTGAGAATCTGCATTTTATAACGTCTGTGCATGATTCTGATGTCCAGTCCAATTTAGGAATAATTTAATGTCATCATTTCATCTTATAGGTGAGTAAACTGAGACCCAGAAAAGAGCAGGAACTTGTCCAAGGTCACAATGACAAAGGTACCAGTTTGTGTCAGAGCTGGGACTAGAACCCCATGCTTAGGACTTCTTCAATTTACCTTGGACCAATACTTGGCCCCATGGCTCATCTCTAGGCAGTGAGTTACATAGTGATTAAAAGGTTCAGAAGACCTTTTCCTATCACCCCCTGCACTGTGAGCCCTTCAAGAAGATGTATTATTTGAGTGCAGGATGTACACAAAAAAGTGCTGAGAGCAAAAATAACAACAGCTAGTATTTTCTGTGCACTAGGCATTGCTCTAAGCACTTTACATGTATGGAAGCTTTCCATACTCACAATAACTTCGTGTTGTCAATATTATACTCGTTTTACAAAAGAGGACGCTGAGGCATAACAAGGTTAAGAGGTCAAGGAGCTGTGGCTTTTTCCATAGGTCATGTTGTTTTAGCTGCTTTTCTTTCCCTCTCCACTCTGTAATCGCTACCTCTATTCCAAACACCAAGTGCCAGCCCCACAAAGAGAATTATTCAGAACAGAGTCGTGAGAGAATGTGACTTCCGAGTCTTCCCTCAATGCCAAGCCCCACTGGAGACTCCTTCTTTACAAAGAGTGGGAATCTGAAGGATGCTGTAGCCAGCTGGCAGAGAGTGCTAGCAAACTACTCTGCCAGGTAGCCTGGAATGGGACCTGTAGGTCAGCCAGGACAATCAGAGGACAGAGGCTGCTTCTCCTGCCTGCCCATCTTGCTGCTGGCAGGGCAGGCCTTTTCAGGGAATTCATTCTTTGATGGTGAAAATGCACCTTCAAGATTCATTCTTGGCCAGAACAGAGGTGCCAGCATTGTGGTGATTTAAACCAGCTTTTATTGCAGGTGGATATAGGTTAGACCCATGTTCTGTCACCTTCAGAACCACTGTTGAAACGTCCATTCTGTTACTCAAGCCCTTATATTAGAATTCACTTGACAAAAATTCCCCTTGCATACTAAATGCCACTGAAAAAAGGTGACCTTTCCTGGTGGTTTTGGCACTGAGTTCTCTTGGCCGTGTTTTTATTTTTGCAGTGACTGCTAGGAAGCTCAGGATTCTATTTAACGCTAAAGTGAACATGTTGTCTTATTTTGAGTTCTTGATAAAATTAACTACTTCTCTCCATTTTTTCCTCTAAATGGTTATTTATCTGAATTAATTTTAAATTTCCCAGTGCTGAATGTGCTTTTATTTTAAACTACCTCAAATAGCTGCTAAAAGAAGTAAATGGGGCAGAAAATGAATGGCTGAAATTTTCTGTTTTTACTACCACAAAGAATATTTATTGAACAGTCTTTTTGACCATCCATTATATCTGCATTTGATTTCTATGGTAATAACAACAGCTAG
The DNA here is from genome assembly GCA_004026745.1 of Myrmecophaga tridactyla. Classification (NCBI taxonomy): domain Eukaryota; kingdom Metazoa; phylum Chordata; class Mammalia; order Pilosa; family Myrmecophagidae; genus Myrmecophaga; species Myrmecophaga tridactyla. The sequence goes on from PVIY010032450.1 coordinate 15,229, forward strand.
TATTTATTGAGTGCTTTTATTTTAGATACTTTATCTGTATTAACTTCATCTTCATGACAATCCTATGAGATGGGTACTGTTGTTATCCCATTTTATAGACAAGGAAACTAAGGCACAGATCAGTTAAGTAGGTAGCCTGTGCTCAACTGCTAGCAAGTGGTAGCTCCAGGATTCAAACTCAGAGCCTGCACACCAGTGGTTCTGAAACTGGGGCTGATTTTACTCCTCAGAGGACATTTCGAAATGACTGGAGACATTTTTGATTATCACAGCTGAGGGGAAGAGCATCTTACTGGCATTTATTGGTTTGAGGCCAGGAGTGCTATTAAATATCCTACAATGCACAAGAAAGCCTTCTGTAACAAACAAATATCTGGCCCAAAAGGTCAATAGTGGTGAGTTGAGAAACCCTGTTGTAAACTGCTTGGGTTTGCTAAAGCTGCTGGAATGCAATATACCAGAAATGGATTGCCTTTTATTTTTTAAACATTCTTTATTGTGAAATGTAACATATATACAAAAAAGTAATACATTTCGAAGAACACTGTAACTAGTAGTTATAGAACTGATTTCAGAGTTTGATATGGCTTACAGTTCCATGATATTTTGTTTTTTCTTCTAGCTGCTCCAAAACACTGGAGACTAAAAGAAATATCAATATAATTCAGCGGTCATATTCATTTGTTAAATCTTATCTTCTCGGTTTATAACTTCTCCTTCTCCTTTGATCCTTCTGATCTTTAGAGGTATTTGGGCTATGCCCATTGTAACCTTTTCATGTTAGAAAGAGGAGTCGCCACTATGGGAAAGAGGGGTGGAACTAGTTGATGTTCTTGGAGAGTCTGACCCCTCTGGGTTTAGGGCTTATCTGGCCTAGGAACCCATCTGGAGGTTATAGGCTTCTGGAAAGTAATCTTAGTGCATGAAAATTTTATGGAAGCTCAGATAGAACCTGTGCCAGTTTGAATCTGTTGTGTATCCCAGAAAAGCCAGGTTCATTCAATATTGCTGGGTGAGAGCTTCTTGATTATTTCCATGGAGATTTGACCCACCCAAATGTGTGTGGTAACTTTTGATTAGATGGTTTCCATGGAGGTGTGTCTCCACCCATTCAAGGTTGGGTTGCTTACTGGAGCCCTTTAAGAGGGAACCATTTTGGGAAAAGCCCACGCAACCAGAGACCTTTGGAGATGAAGAAGGAAAACACCCCTGGGGGAGCTTCATGAACCCAGAAGCCGGGAGAGAAAGTTAGCAGACTTCGCCATGTGCTTTTCCACCTAAGAAGGAACTTCATTGGCCTTTCTTAAGTGAAGGTAACCTCTTGTTGGTGACTTAATTCGGACATTTTCATAGTCTTGCCTTAATTTGGACATTTTCACGGCCTTAGAACATGTAAACTTGCAACTTAATAAATTCCCCCTTTTAAAAACCGTTCTGTTTCTGGTATATTGCGTTCTGGCAGCCTACAAACTAGCACAAAGCCCTAGGTGCTCTTTAGGGTTAGCAGGAATGGTGTTGGTGGGGGTTGGCAAACTGTGATAATTATCTAGCTGAAGCGAGTGTAAGAGTAGCCTCCAGAACAGCTTCTCAACTCTATCTGAACTCCCTTAGCCACTGACACCTTATTTTGTTACATTTCTTTTCTCCTTTTTGGTCAAGAGGGCCTTGTCAATCTCATGGTGACAGGGTCAAGCACATCCCTGGGGGTCATAATCCCACATGGCCAGGGAGACTTTCACCCATGGATGTTGTGTCCCATGCATGGGGGAAGGTAATGATTTCACTTGCAGAGTTGGGCTTTGTTCTAGTTTCCTAGCTGCCGGAATGTGATATACCAAAAACGGAATGACTTTTAAAAGGGGGAATTTAATGAGTTGCTAGTTTACAGTTCTAAGGCCGAGAAAATGTCCCAATTGAAATAAGTCTATAGAAATGTCCAATCAAAGGCGTCCAGGGAAAGATACCTTGGTTCAAGAAGAACGATGAAGTTCAGGGTTTCTCTTTCAAGTGAGAAGGCACATGGTGAACACAGTCAGGGCTTCTCTCTCATCTGGAAGGGCACATGGCAAATACGACATCATCTGCTAGCTTTCTCTCCTGGCTTCCGGTTTCATGAAGCTCCCCGGGAGGCATTTTCCTTCTTCATCTCCAAAGGTCACTGGCTGGTGGACTCTGCTCCGTGGTGCTGCTCTCTCTGAATCTCTCATTCTCCAAAATATTTCCTCTTTTATAGGACTCCAATAAACTGATCAAGACCCACCCAAATGGGTGGAGACATGTCATCAACTAATCCAGTTTAACAACCACTCTTGACTAAATCACATCATCCAGGGAGATGATCTGATTACCATTTCAAACATACAGTTTTGAATAGGGATTATTCTACCTTTAGGAAATGAGATTTTGATTAAAACATGGATTTTCTAGGGGGCATACTTCCTTTTGAGCCAGCACAGGCTTAAAGAGAGAGAGGCAACATCTGAGTAACAAAATACGTTTTCTGGAATTAACTCTTAGGCATAATTACAGGAAGGGTTAGCTTCCCTGCTACGGAAATGTATTGGCTTTTATAAAGGCTATTTATTAAGTTACAAGTTATGATTCCAAGGCCATGAAAATGTCCAAATTAAGACACTAACAAGAGGATAACTTCTTGGAGGAAAGACACTTGGCATCTGGGTTCCTATGTCACATGGGAAGGCACATGGTGATATCAGCCATCCTTCTTTGCCAAATTTTGGCTTAACTTGGCACTCTTAGCTTCTGGTGTCCCCTGGAGCATTTTCCTTCTGCATCTCCAAGCATCTGTGCCTGAGCTTGCTACAAAATATTTCCCTATTAATGAAGTTGTGAGGCATGCAACTAGGTGAATGAATCTTTTTTTAAATGTATTTATTAATTAAAAAATTAAGAAACAAAATAAAACAACAACATACATAATCAGTAATTCACAATATCATCACTTAATTGCATATTCATAATTTCTTAGAACATTTGCATTAATTCAGAAAAAGAAATAAAAAGACAATAAACAAAGAAATAAAATGAACACAGGAAAGAAAAAAAAAAGATTATACCTACCATACTCCTTACCCCTCGCTTTCATTGATCAATAGCATTTCAAACAAAATTTATTTTAGCATTTGTTCTCCCTATTATTTATTTTTATTCCATATGTTCTACTCCTTTGTTGACAAGGTAGATAAAAGGAGCATCAGACACAAGGTTTTCACAATCACACAGTCACATTGTGACAGCTGTATCATTATTCAATCATCCTCAAGAAACATGGCTACTGGAACACAGCTCTACATTTTCAGGCATTTCCCTCCAGCCTCTCCATTACATCTTGAATAACAAGATGATATCTACTTGATGCATAAGAGTAACCTCCAGGATAACCTCTCGACTCTGTTTGGAATCTCTCAGTCATTGCTACTTTGTCTCATTTCCCTCTTCCCCCTTTTGGTTGAGAAGGTTTTCTCAATCCCTTGATGCTAAGTCTCAGCTCATTCTAGGGTTTTTCTCAATCCCTTGATGCAGAATCTCAGCTCATTCCAAGATCTCTGTCCCACGTTGCCAGGAAGGTCCACACCCCTGGGAGTCATGTCCCATGTAGAGAGGGGTAGGGTGGAGAGACTGCTCGTTGTGTTGGCTGGAGAGAGAGGCCACATCTGAGCAACAAAAGAGGCTCTCTTGGGGGTGACTCTTAGGCCTAAATTTTAAGTAGGCTTGACCTATCCTTTGCAGGGTTAAGTTTCATATGAACAAACCCCAAGACTGGGGCCTCAGCCTATAGCTTTGGTTGTCCACACTGCTTGTGAGAATATCAAGAATTCAACTTGGGGAAGTTGAATTTCTCCCAGTTCTCTAGCTGAATGAATCTTAAGGACTGTATGTTGAATGAAATGTCAGAAACAAAAAGAAAAATATTATCATGCCTCATTCATATGGGCTAACTATAATATAAAAATTTGGTACACTGAAGTTGAGAGCATGGGTTATCAGGTTGGGGACTATTGTAAAGGGTCTTAGATTATAAGCTCTTACAGCAGTCATATATATTCAGGAGTTGTAACTGTTATTTCTAAATTCTGAGATAATGAGCTGTTTATATATAACCTGGTCATTCCCAGAAACTTTGGGTATTTATATGACAACTGAGACTCAGAGTCAGAGCTCTGAAGCTATGAAAGTCAGCAGTCCTCCATACAGGAACCATTAAAAAGTTGAAAAAGGAATCAGACTTCAACTGGAGATATGAAAGAAGCTGATCTGGATAGGACACGTAGCTCAGAAAACAGGGTAAAGGACAATATCATTGATATTTTAAAACTTCAACTTCTGTGTGAGACCAAAAGGGGAGAGATATTTATTTGGTGCCAAATTTATGTTATGGGTAGTACATTTCCTAATTTAACTTGTATAGTCAGTTTTCTTGAACACCATAAGTACTTGAAATCTTGAATAGGGCATGGGATTCTGTTGGTTTGTCCAGGTTAGTGTGATACCCTGATACATCCCAGAGTAATTTGGGCAGTGAATAAACTATTTGCAAAGTCTCCTCGGTGGGCTGGGGAGAAAGGAGGAAATATTCAACCTCCCCATTTGGAGAATTTCTCATATTCTTGCAAGCAGTGAGGACAACCAAATCAATAGGCCAAGCCCTCAATGTAGGGGTTTGCCCCTATGAAACTTCTTCCTGTAAAGGATAAGCTAAGCTACTGAAAATTATGCCTAAGAATCACCCCCAGAAAACCTCTTTTGTTGCTCACACGTTGCCTCTCTTGAAAGCAAACTAGGCTTTTTCTAGGAAGTATATCACAATTTTTCCAGAATCTTCCCCTTATCTATTTATAAAGCCATTCCAGCATTTTTGGAATTTGCAAATTGCAGCACCCACTTCTCTGGTACCAAAATCTGTTTCGGTTTGCTAAAGCTGCCGGAATGCAATATACCAGAAATGGAATGACTTTTACAAAGGGGATTTATTAAGTTACAAGTTGCTATTTGAAAGCCATGAAAATTGGAAAGCCTTAGTTAGAACTAAGGCACTCACAAGAGGATACCTTCTCAGAGGAAAGGCTGCTGGCATTCGGGCTTCTCTCTCACATGGGAGGGCACATGGTGCATCTGCTGTCCTTCGCTCCGAGTTTCTGGCTCTCTTAGATCTTATGAGTCCCTCTGGCATCTCATGGGACATTTTCCTTCTGCATCTCCAAACATCTGTGTCTGAGCTCTCTCCAAAATATTTCCCTCTTAAAGGACTCCAGTAAGCTGATTAAGACCCACCTTGGGTACTGGGTCACATCTTTATGGAAACAACATAATCAAAAGGCCCTACCCAATAATAGGCCTGCCCCCACAAGAATGGATTAAAAAACCAAAAGCCCCAGGCTTTTCTGGGGTACATAACACTTTCAAACCAGCACATACACCAACTATCATATCATCTCCTTAAGTTTCATGAAAGCCTGTGTCATGGTCAGCTTCATGTGTCAACTTGGCCAAGTGGTGGTACCTGTTTGTCTGGTTGGGCAAGTGCTGGCCTGTCTGTTACAATGAGGACATTTCATAGAATTAGATCATGATCATGTCAGCTGCATCCACAGCTGATTCCATTTGTAATCAGCCAAGGGGAGTGTCTTCTGCAATGAGTGATGCTCAATCCTATCACCGGAAGCTTTTTAAGGAGGATTCAGAAGAGACAGGCTCTTCCTGTCTCAGCTGGTGAGCCTCTCCTGTGGAGTTCATCCAGACCCTCCATTGGAATCATCAGCTTCACAGCCTGCCCTGCGGATTTTGGACTCTGCATTCCTGCGGTCACATGAGACACTTTTATAAATTTTATATTTGCAAATACCCCCTGTTGTTTCTGTTTCTCTAGAGAACCCTAACTAGTATGGCCTGTTTCCCATCCTTGATCTGACCATAGAACTAAATGCCTCAGAATGATATGGACAATTGTGTCCTCAGTGACCACTGCTCACAAGAAAGCATGGGCATTTCAGTGGTCACTCTGGTGATTCTGTAGCCTGTGGAGTAGAAACCTAATGGGGAAAGATTGTTGAAGGTAGGAAGCAGGAAGCTTTCATGACCATTGCTATGGCTGGTCCAAAGTAGGGCAGGGGCTGTAGAAGGAGCCCGGGACGAGGTACCTCAGGTATAAGGACCCAATCTGATGACAAGAATCATCCAGAAAGCCCCAGGTTCCTGGAGCTCCACTCGCAGCCCCTCATCTGCTCATGCACACCAGCTTCTCTTTCCTTCTGCCCATGGTGCCCGTTTTCCAGCCTCCCAGGCAGTAAGCCCACATCCTGTCTGGTCTGTGTCCCTGAGATAACATTCCTATTTTCCCCTCCATCTCACCCAGACTACTGACACAGCCACCAATGGGCACGCCCCGGGGTGGGAATGAGTCTTGTTGTACCTAGCACTACTTATGCTGCAGGCCCCTAATAAGTAAATCTGAGTTGAAACCTCTGGGTGCAGCCAGACTCCTGCTTAACCACTGCCAGGAGAATCCAACTAAAGCACTGTCCTGGCAGCGAGGACATCACTTCTGGAGGTGGCGCTGTTGTAGAAAGAACTCTGCCCAGGGAATTGGCAGGCCTGGGCCAGTGGATCTATGCACACAGGAGCCAGGCATGGGGCTCACTACAGGGCTGAGTTACATTTGTCTCCTCCACAGTGCCTGGCACAGAGCTTTGCCCAGGGCTGGTGTCAACAGTTATTTGTTGGATAGAATAAATGCTCTGCTCACCTGTCTGGAGAGAGAAACCACACCTGACCCAGGGGATAGCAGACAGCTCCATGGTACAGGATGTGAGATGCATGTCTACCAGATGACTGAAGGTCTTACAGTTCTTCCCTGCTGCAGTGCAGTCTCCCAGATATGTGGTAAGTCAACCTTCTTGTATGTGAGGGTCGTGGGCTTGCCTCAGTCCACCCCATTCCTCCCCTGTGGTAGTTTGGAGGCTGTACATGCCCCAGAAAGGATCATATTCTTTTATTCCTTTCCTGTGGGTGCAGACCTATAGTAGGTGGGACGCTTTGATTAGGTTATTTCAGTTGGGTCTCCTCGGGGTGGGTCTTAATCCCCTTACTGGAGTCGTCTAAAAGAGATGGCATTAAGAGAAGCTCATACAGAAAACCCCTGGAGAAGTGAAGAAAGGACCCACAGAAGATCAGAAAGGAGGCCACTGGAACCAGAAGTCAAAAGTAATGAAACCCTGGAGCAAAGGACCGTCAAATGCTGGCCATGTGCCTTCCCATGTGACAGAGGTGTCATGGATGCCGGCTGCTGTCTTCAGAGTCCAGGCACCATCCTGTTGAGGCTTTGAGTTGGACATTTTCATGGTCAAAGAACTGTAAATCGGAAGTTAATAAATCTCCACTGTAAAAGCCCACCCATTTCTGGTGTACTACATTCTGGCAGCTTTAGCAAACCAAAACAACCCCCCAGCCATACAGACCCTGGATCCTTGTGGCAAGGGGCTATTCGTTAATGAGACAGAGATTGATTAGGGGCCTCAATATGTGAAGCACTGGGATAAGTGTCCCACACAGCAATCAATAAGGAAGTCATGGTCCCTGGTAGTACGGAATAGAGGTTTTGGACTAGTAACTACAAGGGAAAGAAGCACAGGGGAGTGTGTTACTTTTATTACTAGTGGTGATGGTTTGAAGCTGTGTGTACCCTAGAAAAGATCATGTTCTTTTAACCCATTCCTGTGGATGTAGACCTATTGTAGGTGGGACTCCTTGATTAAATTATTTCAATTGAGATGTGACCCCCCACCTCATTTGAGGTAGTCTTTTTTTTTCTCAATTTTATTGAGATATATTCACATACCACATAACCATCTAAGGTGTACAATCAGTGGTTCACAGTGCCATCATGTAGTTGCATAGTCATCATCACAATCAATTTTTTTTAACATTTTCATTACTCCAAAAATAATAAAAACAAGAACAAAAATAAAAACAAAAAAGAGCACCCAGAGCATCACCTATCCCTTATCCATTCCCTATTATTTATTTAATTTTTTACTCATCTGTCCATACACTGGACAAAGGGAGTGTCAGTCACAGATTTTCACAATCACATGGTCACATCTTAAAAGCTGTATAGTTATATAATCATCTTCAAGAATCAAGGCTATTGAATCACAGTTCAACAGTTTCAGGTATTTCCTTCTAGTGACTAATATACTAAAAACTAAAAAGAAATATCTATATAATGCATAAGAATAACCTCCAGAATGATCTCTTGACTCTATTGGAAATCTCTCAGTCACTGAAACTTTATTTTTAAAAAAATATTTTTATTGAGATTTTTTCATGCCCCATACAGTGCATTCAAAGTATATAGTCCATGGCCCACTATATCATAACATAGCTGTGTAACTCATCACCATGATCATTTTCAAAACATTTGCATCACTCCAGAAAAAGAAATAAAAATGACAAAAGTAAAAATCCATATGTCCCATACCCCTTATCCCTCCCTCTCATTGACCACTAGTATTTCAATCTACCCAATTGTTTTTGTCCTTTATCCACCCCTTATTATTTATTTATTCTCTGTCCTTTTTTTTTTTTATCCATCTGACCATACCTTGAATAAAGGGAGCATCAGACGGAAGGTTTCATGATCACAAGGTCACATTGTAAAAGCTATATAGTTATTTAATCATCTTAAAGAATCAAGGCTACTGAAGTACAGTACAGTAGTTTCAGGTACTTCTCTCTCCAATACACTGTAAACTAAAAAGGGATATCCATATAATGAATAAGAATATCCTCCAGGATAACCTCTGAACCCTGAAATTTCTCTGAGGCTTTATTTTTTCTCCTTTCTCTCTTTCCCCTTTTGTCAAGAAGGCTTTCTCAATCCCATCATACCGGGTCCTGGCTCATCCCCAGGAGTCATGTCTCACATTGTCAGGGAGATTTATACCCCTGGGAGTCATGTCCCCTGTAGTGGAGAGGGCAGTGAGCTTACCTGCAGAATTGGCTTAGACAGAAAGGCCACATCTGAGCAACAAAAGAGGTTCTCTGGGGGTGACTCTTAGGCATAATTTTAAGTAAGTTTAGCTTCTCCTTTGCCAGAGTAAGTTTCATAAGGGCAAGCCTCAATATTGAGGGCTTGCTCCCCTTCTCTATGTGAGACATGACTCCCGGGGTGTAAACCTCCCTGGCAATGTGGGACAGAAATCCTAGAATGAGCTGGGACTCAGCATCAAGGGATTGAGAAAACCTTCTTGACCAAAAGGGAGAAGAGAGAAATGAGACAAAATAAAGTGTCAATGGCTGAGAGATTTCAAACAGAGTTTGAGAGGTTATCCTGGAGGTTATTCTTATGTATTATATAGATATCCCTTTTTTAGTCTAAGGCGTATTAGTGAGGCTAGAGGGAAGTACCTGAAAATGTAGAGCTGTGTTCCAGTAGCCATGTTTCTTGAATTTGATTGTATAATGATATAACTTTCACAATGTGACTGTGTGATTGTGAAAACCTTGTCTCTGATGCTCCTTTTATCTATGGTATGGACAGATGAGTAAAGCGTATGGATTAAAAATAAATAAATGATAGGGGGAACAAACGTTAAAAAAAATAGATGGATACATGGGAAATAATAGCTGTTGCAAACTATGGACTATGGTTAACAGTAATATTTTAATATTCTTTCAGTAGCAGTTAACAAATGTACCAAACCAATACTATCGGTCAATGGGTGGGGTGGGGGGGGGAGTGGTATGGATAAGGGGTATGGGAGGATTTGGGTTTTATTTTTTATTTTTATTTCCTTTCTGGAGTAATGGAAATGTTCCAAAATCGATCATGGGGATGTATGCACAACTAAGTGACGATACTGTGAGCCAATGATTGTATCCTTCAGATGGTCTGTATGGTCTGTGAGTGTATCTCAATAAAACTATATTAAAAAAAAGATTGAGGGCTTGGTTTATTAAACTGGTTGTCTCCAATGCTTGCAAGAATGTCACGAATTCCCCAGGTGGGGAAATTTAATATTTCCACCTTTTCCCCAGTTCCTTAAGGGGACTTTGCAAATACTTTTTTATTTTCTGACCAAATTACTCTAGGATGCATCAGGGCATCACACTAACCTGTATAAACCAGTAGGATCTCATTCCCTATCCAAGGTTCCATGTCATATGGTGTTCGAATAAACTGACCATCCAAGTTAAATCAGCGTGTTACAGAAAATATAAATTTTGCACCAAATTAACATCTCTTCCTTTGGTCTCACACAGAAGTTGAAGATTAAAACACAGACAATATAATCCTTTACCATTAGTCTGATTTACCTTAGTCCTATCCAGATCAGCTTCATTCATATCTCTGGTTGAAGTATGAGCTCATTTTCAGCTTTTTAAACAGTTGCTGTATTGGGGAATGCTGACTTTCATAGCTGCAGAACTGTAGCTCAGAGTCTCAAGTGTCACAGATAATCGAAGTTCCAGGGAACAACCAGGTTATATTCAAAGAGCTCAGCATCTCAGAATCTAGAAGTAACCATGACAACTCAGGGGCAGATGTGACTATGTCTAGAGCTACAATCTAGAAACCTTTACAACAGGCCTTTACCTGATAACCTGTGCTCTCAAATTCAATTCTCAGAGTTTGCACAATATGGGTGGTCCATAGTTTGAAGCATTATAATATTTGTCTTTTCATTTCTGGCTTATTTCATTCAACAATATGTCATTAGGGTTCATTCATCTAGTGGCACGTCTCACAACTTCATTCCTCCAGGCAGTGGCTCAGTATTCCATTGTATGTTAATACCACAGCTTGCCCTTCTATTAATCCGTGGTTGTACTCTTCGGCCACCTCCATCCATTTCGAAAACACTGCCACCATAAATACCAGTGTGCAGATGTCCATTCGTGTTCCCGCTTTCAGTTCTTCCAAGTATATATCGAGATAGATCTTAATCCTTTTACTGGAGTCCCTTATACGAGGATAAAAGACAGAAAAAGCCCCAGAGAAGCTAAGAAAGACAGAAGCTAAAAGAGAGAAACATGCAGAAGCTCAGAGAGGAAGCTACTGAAATCAGAAACCAAAACCAATGAAACCCAGGAGAGAAGTAAGAGCAAATGTCACCATGTACCTGGTCATGTGACAGAGGAGCTGAGGATCCCTGGTAGCCAGTTTTTGGGGAGAAGGTATTGTACTGTTGATGCCTTAAATGTGGATATTTTCATGGCCTCAGAACTGTACACTTATAAGTTAATGAATCCCCATTGTAAAAGCCAACCCATCCCGGTGTTTGGCATTCTGGTAGCTTTAGCAAAACAAAACACTGGTAGAGAAATGCTAAAAATTCAGTGGATACAAGTGTCATCATAGAAGTCACATTTGTGTCCCATTCCTCAATGCAGGTCCTACCCACTGGCATAGTTGGCAGCTATGTGTGTGACCCGATTTGATGAAGACTTCTACGAATACATCCTCCCCAGTTGTCCAACCACATGGCCTATTATGATATAGTTGAAATAGCCCATCTGTCCATACCTTGGATAAAGGGAGCATCAGACACAAGGTTTTCACAAACACACTGTAGCATCTCTTTCTTTGTTCTCACACAGAAGTTGAAGTTTAAAACACAGACAATATAATCCTTTATTGTCTAAAGATCTGGTTTTGAATCCTGCCTTTGCTGTTTACATCTACTCTCTCTTTGGTTTTTTAATGTTTCTGAGATCATTTATCCTCTGTAAAATTAGAATAATAATAACCATTACCAGCATTCCAGGAGTTACTCGTCGAGTTTCTAGATATGTTTGGCCCTGTGACAACCCTCCTCTTCTACCACATCAGAAATTCTCACAACTAAAGCTACATTAGATCACAAGACCCTGTTACTAAATTGCCATGTCAGTTGAGGAAGATCAAAGAGAGAACCTTGTCCTCTATCTTATAGTTTGTACAATGGGGCCTTGGAGATCTCTAGCCCAGGGATCCCAAACTGTAGGGCAGGTAGCCCCTGTGACATGGCGCGAGGGCGGAGTTGTGAATGAATATTTTTAATATTACTATCTAGTGTTGATTTTAATATTTGTTAGAAAAATACAATCTGCATAGCAAACCCATGATTTTATAAATAGTTTTGTTTAGGATGATGCTAGCTTAAAAGAAAAAAAGTGAGGGGGCATGGATGGTTCAGTGGTAGAATGCTCGCTTTCCATGTGGGAGACCTAGGTTCAATTCCCGGACCATGCACCACCACTGCACCCCCCCCCCAAAGTGAGTTAATTTAAAGAAAAAGCCAAGTAAATAATTATTCAATTGTTATATGATATGCTAAAAATCATGAACGCAGTTCACAAATAAATGAAGTTTGAGAAACATTGATCTATTAAACCTCTTCGTGTTACAGAGAAGACACTGAGGTCCATGTGCTGGGTTGACTCTGTGGTGGACCCCAGAGAAGCCACGTCCATTAATCCTCATTCAATATTGCTGGGTGGGAGCATTTTGATCGTTCCCATGGAGATGTGACCCACCCAGTTGTGGGTGGTAACTTTTTTTTTTAATTTTTTATTAATTAAAAAAATTACAAGAAACACAAACATTCCCAGCACATACACTCAGCAATTCACAATATCATCACATAGTTGCATATTCATCATCATGATCATTTCCCAGAACATTAGCATCAATTCAGAAAAAGAAATAAAAAGACAACAGAAAAATATAACAAACGGAAAAAAAAAATTTACAGGCCATACCCCTTACTGATCCCTTTCATTGATCACTAGCATTTCAAACTAAATCTATTTTAACATTTGTTCTCCCTATTACTTATTTTTATTCCATATGTTCCTCTCATCTGTTGACAAGGTAGATAAAAGGAGCATCAGACACAAGGTTTTCACAATCACACAGTCACATTGTGAAAGCTATATCATTATACAATCATCATCAAGAAACATGGCTACTGGAACATAGCTCTACATTTTCAGGCAGTTCCTTCCAGCCTCTCCATTACATCTTGGATAACAAGGTGATATCTACTTAATGCATAAGAATAACCTCCAAGATAACCTCTCAACTCTGTTTGAAATCTCTCAGTCATTGCCACTTTGTCTCATTTCACTCTTCCCCCTTTTGGTCGAGAAGGTTTTCTCAATCCCTTGATGCTGGGTCTCAGCTCATTCTAGAATTTTTCTCAATCCCTTGATGCTGAATCTCAGCTCATTCTGGGATTTCTGTCCCAGGCTGCCAGGAAGATCCACACCCCTGGGAGTCATGTCCCACGTAGACAGGGGGAGGGTGGTGAGTCTGCTTGCTGTGTTGGTTGGAGAGAGAGGCCACATCTGAGCAACAAAAGAGGTTCTCTTGGGGGTGACTCTTAGGCTTAATTTTAAGTAGGCTTGACCTATCCCCTGAGGGGTTAAGTTTCATATGAACAACCCCCAAGACTGGGGGCTCAGCCTATAGCTTTGGTTGTCCACACTGCTTGTGAGAATATCAAGAATTCAACTTGGGGAAGTTGAGTTTTCCCCCATTCTTACCATTCCCCGAAGGGGACTTTGCAAATACTTTTCCACTCACTGATCAAATCACTCTGGGATTCATCAGGGCATCACCTGGACAAACCAACAAAATCTCATGTCCTATACAAAGTTCCATGTACTTAAGGTGTTCAATCAACTATCTACATAAGTTATATTAGGAGATGCACTAGTCAAAGTATAGATTTGTACCAAAT
>PVIY010032451.1:0-28930 GCA_004026745.1 Myrmecophaga tridactyla
TATTATTTTTAATTCCCACGAAAAGGACAAACTCCCAAGTATCAACTTCATAAAAAGCATGAAAAACATTTTTGTGGATAACAATGAAATAGTCTTCCTAAGATATACTTATCCAGACATGCACAAAAACAAAATCAAGAATCTTGGATAGGAAGTCTTGAAAACATATGGTGAATAATTAATAAATTACATATACATGTATACAACCCATACATTTGCTATGTGAAAAGGTTAACAAAACTTTTTCTCCTCTTTTCATTTGAAAATGGTCTTGCTTTCACTTTCTCTCACACTGAGCTATCTAAAAGGGAAGCTCCTCTGTGTTAACAGTAAGCAAAGGCCTTGGAAATGAAGTATGAATATTTTGGAGAAAGCCAGAGCTTTGGACTTTCCTGAATGCCCTATTATTTGTATAACAATATTTCTCTTGCCAGATCTGAGAAACTGTACCCAAGTTTTCTTTAGTTAGATTTAAACCCTGTGGTGCTGAAAATATCTTAATTAGGTATATTCCACATATGAAAACAATGGTATCATTTTCTCATTTTGGAAATGAGGTGAAGTGAGCTATGGAAAACACTTCTATGGCTACAAGGACTGCTGACTCTGTCCTTTATGATATGCAGTTTTGTTACCCCAATCCTACAGCAAATATGAGAAAACTATCTGTAATTCTATATGTGTGTGGTTAGTGTAATCTCTGACTCTTGAGTACTATAGATATTCAAGCACAATGGCCAATGGTAATACCAACAGTTTTTTTTTAAGTTAGATAAGTTTATTCTAAAATTCAAAAGGATAGATAACCATACCCCTGAAAGCATTAAAAAACAAACAGAATAAAATAGGAGATGACTTGGCCTTACTGAATATTAAAATATCTAAGTGACCATTATAATAATCACATGTGACCCTGTCATAGGAATAGACATACAAATGGAATGGAAAACAACCAAAAAAATATATACACACACACGAGTTTATTTGTTATATTATTCTTAACAAATCTCATTTCAGATGACTTGGGAAGTGATGGACTTTTTAATAAGTGGTGTTGAGACAACTGGATACCCTTTTGAAAAGAAAGATAAAATAGATCCATACTTCCATACCATTTTTTTTTGCATGGGCAGCCACTGGGAAATGGGCAAGAACTCTGCCTGTTGAGTACCATGACCCACCCTCCATACCACTTTAACTTTAGATATTTTTAATATAAAATAAATATAACTATAGCAGTAATTCAAAACAATGGATGAAATTTTTGAATGTGGAAACATTTATAACTCTGAATTACATCTTAGGAAATAAAATAAACATTGACAATTTGAACTATATAAAATTAATAACCTATGACTAGGGAGGTACAATAGTGACAGTGGCAGAATTCTCTCCTGCCATGCCAGAGACCTGAGTTCAATACCTGGGGCCTGTCCACACAATAAATAAATAACTTAAGACTAGCAAAAAAATCAAACTCAAAAGTTACATGTCACTTTGAAAAAATATTTCTAATTCATGTCACAGAAAAGTGATAACTTCATTAATAATAATAGAAAAAGTAACAACTGAATAGGAAAAGCAACTAGTGTCTTCATGAGAAAATTGAGAATAAGTAAAACAAATTACCCTTTATATTTTAAATACAGTTCAAACTTATTCATGAGAAGTAAAATTCAAATTGCTACTGCATAAGGAATTTAAATGTACCAAATAAGAACAATGTTAAAAAAGAAAAAAATAAAAAGAACCGTGCTAAAGTTTGAAAATAAACTCAGAAGCATAGAAATATCTCTAGCACATTATAGGTGGAAGGCTAAAATAACATACTCCAATGGAGAAAGATTTGGAATCATCCAACAAATAAACCAAAACATTTCCCACACAAGTACAAAGAATCATATTTTCAAGAGTATTCATCAAATCATTACCTGTATAATAAGATTTTGAAATGTACTGTTATATAATCTAATGTAAGAGCAACAAGTTACTGACCAATGTATAAAATAGTGGCTTTACTCATTTTAGAAAAAGAAAATAATGTACACTGGAGGTGTAAGGATCTAATAAAAGTAACTACTTAATGTAATAATGATGGAACAGATTGGACACAAAGTGATGTGGATAAAACAATTCTACCCAGATCCTTTTATATTATTTTGAGTTCAAAAACATGTGTTTTTCATGTTCAGAAAATAAGGTTATATAAATTGAGACTATATAGCAAAATCTAAACTGGATAACTTAACTAAAGCAAATGAAAACAAAAATTTTAGTATCAATTCTGTAATAGAAGCACCTTGAGATAAATATTATTTGAATTTCTTTTGAAAGACAATACTAACACTCAACTTCAAGGAAAACAAACTGAGGATATATGGAAATACAAAGAAATTTTACCTTTCATTTTTTCTATTAGTAGTAGTATTTTTATTGTATGTTTGATTTTATTGTTATGAATATTGTAAGATAACAAGAAATAAGTGACTAGAAAGGAGAAAAGTACATTAAAGATTTAAAACTCTGTGTATTAAACTATAATCATAAAATAAAACAGGAGTTAAACTTTAAATTTCATTTTATATTTCAATATTCTGACCCCTGAAATATCCTGGATGTGACAACCTTCCAATAGTATGGAACATTTCCAATAACACAACAAGCACAAAAATCATGATTTTTAATACACTCACCCACAGAAATAACCAGAGCTCCTTGGAAAGATGCTGGATTACAGATGTTGGGCAGAAGAAGTTCACAGTGAGCATGGAAAACCATGTTGTGCTACAGAGAATAAAGGGCTCGAAGTAATCAGAAGATACTTTTGTATGATCAGGAGCTGGTATTAAGAGGCACCCATTAGCCAAATTTGGAATAATTTAAGTTCACTAAGAATAATGACTGTAATTAACCAACAAATTTGATAAATAAAATTCATGATTTCTTGGTGTTATACATGCAACAAAAAGAAAGAAAACAATGTTTAAAGCTATCATTGAAGTTCATTTCAAGATCTTACTCTAAAAATTTGAAATTAGAGTGGAAAAATTAAGATTTACCAAAAACTTTTTTTTTTTTTTGCTGGGTAGTATTCCATTGTTTGGACACACTACCAAAAACTTTTTAAGACAAAAGTATAATTTAAAAATCGTTGGTAAACGACTGCCTGTCTTTACAAAGAAACACAATTGGTAAATGCAGATGATAGAAATATTAACAAAAAATCTCCATTTTGCAGCAATTATTAAATAATTGATTATAGGCAAGGATCATACCTGGACCTAACAATGGGGTAGTCTTAGAATATTTATTTGCATCCCAATTGAGGCCATAGAAGTAACAATATATTGCCTATAAAGTATTAAGAAAATGTACACATATACTTGAATCAATCTTGTACACTAATTTAGCATGATAAACAGTTGATAAGAAAAATTAGTTAAAAAACACAGTAAGAAAATAAGCAGGCATCCAGAATGTGGAACATTCAATAGGGAAAATATTATACTCTCTTAGAAGAAGCAATGTTTAGAAAAAAAAAAGAAAAAGGAAGACAAAAAATTTTTAAAAGAGATATATCTTATTAAATGATAGTGAAGAGGCATAGCAATCAAATGCATGGATTTGCATAGTACATCATTCAAAATAACACATGTAGAGTCTGAATAAGAAATGATATTAGGGAATTATGTTACTCTTCATAGATGTTCTAAACATATTTTCTTATATGTGGACACTTACTTCTCTATTGACATATATCAAAATAATTAGAGGTGAATTTTATAAAGGTCAGTAAATTATTTTCTAGTGGTTTACCACTCACATAAAAATAGAAAAAAATGTATACAAGTTCAATAATTATTGGTAGCATAGTTGCAAAATGTTAACAATGGTTGAATTTCAAGTCTGGGTAACTAAGTGTTTTTATATTATTTTTCCAATTGTGTGTAAGTTAGGGCAAAATGTGTGTCTATATAGAATTTTCCAACTTGCTGCTTAATAGAGCTCATTGGCTCTACTAAGAAATGATTGATGAGAAATTGGACATTAATTTAATACCAAAAATACAACTCACAAATTATTTCTCTCCTCACAAGGGAGAAAATGTAACTATTCGGAGATGCGATCTGGCTATTATGAATCATCTATGTATCTCCACTATGATATAAAATACAGTTCAAAACACTGTCTACAGTGTGTTCTGGCCTGTTTTAATTTGCTAGGTTTCCAAAAAGCAATATACCATGCATGACTTAGCTTTTAAAATGTGAATTTATTAACTCACAAGCTTATCAACTGTTTATCATGCCAAATTCTGAGATCATGAAAATATCCAAATCAAAGCATCATCAGGTGATGTTCTTTTCCAGAAGACTGGCTGATGGTAATCCTGGATTCCTCTGTCACATGGGAAGGCACATGACAACATCTGCTGGACCTTCCCTCCTGGGTTTCATTGCTTTCAGCTTCTTCCTTCTCCACCTATGGTTTTCCTTCTGAGCTTCTATGTGTTTCTTTTAGCTTCTGTCTCTTTTCATTTCTATCCCATTCTCTACTTCATCCTCTTATATAAAGGACTCCAGAAAGAGGAGTAAGACCCAGTGGGGCATACTTCAACTGAAATAACCTAATCAAAACATACCACCCATCATAGGTCTACACTCACAGGTTTGGATTAGCATTAAGAACGTGATCTTTTCCAGTGGCCATAAAACCTCCAATCCACCACATTGCCAAAAGTATACTTCTTGAAAATTCTGAGTTTCTGAGTGTGGGAAGGAGTGAGAAGGAGAGGTGAGGTTGCTACTTTCTGTATTAGTCAGATGGCCAGATAGTTACAGAAGTGAGCTCTTCAGCATAAGTCCACCATTGCAGAAGTTCTTACAGACTCCTACTAAGTGCTTACTGTTAATATTCACTTTCATTTTTTATAGTTTAAGGTTTTTCATAGAAATTAAAAATGTTTCAAGTGAAGAACAATTTAAAATAATTAATACTTTTTGAAACGTGAAGAAAACCATATTATTTAATATTCTTATTGTTGAATTTTTTCCAGAAACTATTCTGCACCAACAAAATCATGGCAGTGTAATTAGACTTCAAGATCATTACCAACAAGGTTAATGTTTTCAGTATGTATCATATTGACTTTTAGCATATTTATATAAAAGTGACATATTCTGTGATTAAAAGGTGGTTAGTGTTAATGGCAAAAGAAATGCAAAATACAGATATGGAGAAAGGACTTAAACATAAATTCTTTCCTCTGTCCCCAAGTATAGTCATTGTAAATATTCAGTTATATATCTTGCCAATTTTGGTCCTATAAATTTTAAATCAGAGTTCTAAGCAGCAAGTACATGTTTCTCTTTGTGTAGATGTATGTGTAGGCTTATACTTGAAATTAGATTATGGTTACTTTTTTAGTCATTGCTATCATTGTTATATACTCATGTAGTTTTTTTGAAAAATAAACTTTATCCTTTTCAGCCATTTAAAATTCACAGAAATATTGAACAGAAAAGTGAAGAGTTGCTGTTTGTTGTGGTTCTTAGATTGGGTAATGGATGAGACTTTCCAAATAGCTTCCTGGCCCACATCTTGGCCCCATGGCTGGAGGGAGATTAGGGGTCCAGCTCAGAGCAGCAGGGGTAAGGAGTATGGATCACCCACCCTCTGAGTCTGGATCAGGAGTTAGAGGGTGCTTGCAGACCACCTATCTCCAGAGGTTCAGATTTCCCCCCTGGGGATACTAAGTATAAACATTTTTTGAAGGGAATTCCCTCAGCTGGCAGGCAAATGGGATGCTGGGATTCAGTGGGTGAGTATAACTGTTCTCTCTTCTTCCTGAGTATGGGCAGTGCATATAGCATCCTCACTGATAGTCCTCTAGGATGCCTCTTGAAGAATTGGAATGGCCTATAAACCACTGATTTGGAAAAGAGAAAGCTAGTATTTTATTGCAATATTGTTTGCCCCCAATATAAGTTAAGAAGCAGAGAACAATGGCCTCAAAATGTCATCATTGGCTTTATCACCATTTTCCAATTAAATCACTTTTGCAAAAGGGAGGGGAAGTGGTCTGAAATTTAATACATCCAGTTTTTCATGGCCTATTGTCAGGATGAGGCCATGAGGGAAACTTGCAAGGCCTGTTAACTAAAAGGAGAGTTTAGGATGAGTCCTTCTGGGGTTGGGGGATGAAGGAAGTGGATATACTAGATAATCCAATGCTGGCTTGTTTGCCATGTAGGACATCACCTCTGGACCCTGACCCTGAGCCCACCAGACCAGAGGCACATGTTTTAGTTTTCTAATGCTACCAAAATGCAATACACCAGAAATGGACTGACTTTTATAAAGGGTATTTCTTTAGTTACAAATGTACTAATTTGGGAAGCATATTGTAATGTCTTCTGGGCTTCTGTCCCAGGTTCTGGGTTCAAACAGCTTTCCCCTGGGTGGTCCTTTTCTGCATCTCCAAACATCTAGGTCTGTGTGGCCCTGGGCTCTAAGCTGCATTGTTCTGGGCTATGCTGACATCCACTGGGCTGTACTGAGATTCTGACCTTTCTTTTTAGCTTCTCAGCTGACCTCAGATGTAATTGGCCATAGATGAATTTCACATGTTGATGATTTAAGTCCACAGCAATGAAAAACTGGCACCATCACCTGGCCAAGCTGACACCTGGACCTAAATACTAGAGAGTCCATTCCTTGTCAAAATGACAGCTATCCATGTCACCTTAAACCATATTTAATCTGTAAATAGAAAACAATAGCTGCCATATTTTGTTCCTAACAATGCTCATCTGTTCTGTGTACAATGCACTAAGTATTTCCATGTACAAAACACATTCATTTCATTACAATATCACAAAACCCTTAAAGCATTTCAGTAACAATACAAATACAATATCAACTCAAAAACACTACAAAAATCTCATCAAAGTCAGTTACCAGGCATCGTCCGTCTTAAAGTAAAATTCTCTATTGATTGTGGACCTTTGATTTACACAAATTACCTGTTTCCAGTGTATAAAGAAGTAAGAGCCATGGGATAAACTCTTCTATTGCCATAGGAACAAAATGGAAGGAATACAAGTGTCACTGGACCTAAAGAATTCTGAAAACCTGCAGGGCAAACTCCACTATATTTATAAATCTGAGAGTCATTCATCCTTGGGGTTTTAGAAAGTGGCAGTCCCACGGTTTCCAATGGCCTACTCAGCAGCCCTGTTGTCTCCAAACACTGGGATGAAGTTGCAACATTGGGAAACATTGGGGAGACCACCTTTTTCTCTGCCTCAGCCTTCACAATCATCTGGGTGGAACCTGGATTCTCTGACATCTCTGGGGCACACCCTTGAGAAAACTTAGGTGTCATCCAGGTTCCCCTTAATCCCCAGGAAATGGGTTCCACCATCTTCAAGGCCTAGGGCACCAGAACTCTTCCTGAACATCCAGGCAGAAGACCCTTCCTCTGCCTCTGGGGCAAACTCACCCCCGCCACATGCACAGGTGGATCTGCTCTCATGGCCCTAGACTTCTTGGCTGCAGATCTTAAATTCCATGGTTCTGAATGAGGCCATTCTTCCTTCAATATGTCCTTTTTCTGTCCCTTTCAATCCACACTGGCAGTGGTCTTGTTTATACAGGTCTCACAAAAACAATTTGTGGACTTGACATGCAGCATACAGAGATTAAAGCCATCAGGCAATAAGATCTTCCACAAATCCTTTCTGGATAACACCATTTCCAATCCTGGTTTGTCTTTCAATGGCTAACTGGTTCCATGTTTGGGTAAATCCTCATATGCAGCACTATTTTCTGGCATCTCACTTTCTGGAGGCCCAGAATTTTCCAGAACATCAATTTCTGGTTTCTTTGCACCCAAAATTTCAGTCTTCATTCTATCCTTTCTATAAGCTGCAAGGAGAAACCAGGCTGGAACATTCACATTTAGCTTTGGGATTTCCTCAGCCAAATATCCCAGTTCATTACATTCAAATTCCCCCTTCCATCCAATACCAGGATTCAATTTTCCAAATTCTCTTCCACCTTAAAACAAGGGTCAACCTCCTTCCAATCTTCAACAGAAGTAACTTGAGAGTCTATATTTTTACCAGCAGTCTCTTCAAAGAAAATTAGACTTTCTCTATCAAGCTCCTCACAATTCTTCCAGAATCTTCCCCTTATCCATTTAAAAGAACCATTTCAACATATTTGCTGTTTGCAAATGAAGCAACAATCCTGCTCCACTTGTATCAAAATCTGTTTTAGTTTGCTAAAGTTGTCAGAATGCAATATACCAGAAATGGACTGGCTTTCAGAAAAGGAATTTCTTTAGTTACAAATTTACTTGTTTGGGAAGGTACATGGTGAGATCTGCTGGGCTTATCTCCTGGCTTCTGTGTTCAAATATCTTTTCACAATGCAGTTACCTTCTGCATCTCCAAACACCTACGTTTGAGCCAGCTCTGAGCTGCATTGGGCTGGGCTATGCTGAACTCTGTATGGCTGTGTACTGAACTCTTTTCTGACCTCTCTCTTTTAAACCTCCAGCTAATTAAATTAAATGTCACTCATTGTGGAAGATACTTCCATTAGCCAACCTCAGATGTAATCTGCCATAAGTGAATTTCACATTTCATTTATGAGGAACTATGTACCATCACTGGCCAAATTGACACCTGAACCTAACTACTGCATTGCCCTTAAACCTCCTCCATTGAAGGGGGTGAGGATTCCCCTGGGCCCACTGCACCACCCTTACTGACCCCTTGTTCAAATACAGTAGGAAAGACATGTAGTGGGCCCCACTACCATGCTAGAGAAGAAGGAAGAGATTTCAGGGGAGCTGGAATGTACCACCTCAGTGAAGTGGCTTATGGGGAATGGAACTATAAGTGTCCGCATCCCATTTCCTATGATGAACTTAACACAGCTAGGGAAATTCTGTAAGGGCCACTCAAAATTCATTGAGGAATTCAAGAATTTGGTTCTAGCCTATGAGCATACCTGCAGGGACATGGAAGTCATTATTTATTCCTGTTGCCTTTCTGAGGAGAAGTGGAGGATATGGGCTAAAGGTCAGGGACATGAAGACAAGTTGCAAGGACAACAGCCAGCATAGTACAGGGTGAGGGCTGAAGCATTTCCTAACACAGGCCCTGAGTTTAACTATCGGAGAGGACAACAAGATCTTGAGGCTAGAAACCATATGATTATTTGTCTGACAGAGAGTATGAAAAAATATTGTCAAGCCTGTGAATTGCAATATTCTGCCAAGCATAACACAGGAAGACAAAGAAAATCAATCTCTGTTTCAAGGGAGAATGGTAGAAACTATGAAAAATTATGCCAAGATAGATCCAGATTCCAAGAAAGGGTGAACCATGTTAAAAACCTATTTTATAGAGCAGTCAGTCCCAGACATAAGAAGAAAGCTACAGAAAATGTCCTTGGGACCCTGAATACCAATGAATGACTTCATGAATGTTACCTTTTCTGTCTTTAACAGTCAGAACAGGGCAACACAGGAGGAGAGAGAAAGGAGAGACTGGAACATACCCAGTTTTAGAGCCTTAGCTATAAGGTTCTGGTGTGTGTCAAGCCTGAAGGGATAGTGAGGGTTCTTCATGAACCATGATGACCACCCTTGACCTGAGCTCAAGGAGCTGGGACCTTGGGCCAATGACTACCTAGACCTAACCAAAAAACATCATCTTGATGAGCTTCAGGTGACAATTTTTGTGGTAGGTAAGACCACTGAATTTTTTTTAAATTGATATGTGAGCTGCTAGTTTGTTCTTGACCTCTCACTCTAGCTTCTCTCCTCTGAAACTCATCCCATACCAGGGATAGATTGAAAGGCTCAGGCTCAGGAATCCACCATACCTCTTCTCTGCCAAATTAGCAATCCTCTTCTAATTAATCAATTTGTAATAGTAGCAGAATGCCCCACCCTGCTTCTGTGGAGCATTTTACCAGAATTAGGGAGCAATGGGTACACAAATTCAATTAATAGACTGCCTGGTAAGTCAAGATCCTGAAAGTCTGTCCCACCAAAAAACATTGTAGCCATGAGTCTGGCTCTGGTTAAAACTGAGGACTCCCTGAAATCTTTACCATCTGTGGTAAAGAGTCAAGTAGATCCCAAGGTCTGGGAAACAGAGATATCTGGGGAAGGAATTCATGTTCCTCCTATTATATTCCAGCACAAAAGGGACCTACCATTTCCTTAAAAAGACAGCATCACCTCAAACAGGAGTACATCAGAGGCATCCAGACTGTCATCCTAAAGTTCCTAAAAGTGGGGTTTCTCATCTCTCTCCAGTCCTCTTGTAATAACCCCATTTTGCCCATTTCAAAGTCAAATAGGACCTATCAGCTAGCGCACGGTCTTAGGGCAGTGAATCAATTTGTCAGCCTCATCCACTCCATAGTAACTAAACTTTACACCCTCTTAAATAAAATCCCAAACTCCATGAGGTGGTACTCAGTTCTTGACTTAAAGGATGCCTTCTACTGCATACCCTACACCCAGACTCTCAGTTTCTATATGTATTTGAAAGGATATTGCTGTCCTTTCCAGCTGCAAGCAAACTGTTTCTGGTGGGCCTTACTAAGAGCTATTGAGAAAAAAAACATTTGCCATATCAATAGCTGCATAGTAGGTACTTGGAGATGTATCAATTTGCTCAAGCAATGATACCATGTCTGGAACAGAAGCTGCATTTGGCGCTACCAACTGGTTGAGCTTATGATAATCCACTGTCATCCCCCAAGACCCAACTGTTTTTTGCACAGTCCAAATGAGAGAGTTGAATGGGGATGTGCTGAGAATCATCACCCCTGCATCCTTCAAGTGGTTAAGAGTGGCAATAATCTTTGCATTCCCTCCAAGAATCTGGTATTGCTTCTGATTTACTATTTTGCTAGGTAGGGGCAGTTCTAGTGACTTCCACTTGGCCTCTCCCGCCATAATAGCCCTCACAAGTTAGAGAGCCAATGTGGGGATTCTGTCAGTTACTCAGTATGTCTATACCAATTATATGTTCTGGAACTAGGGAAATAACTACAGAATGGGTTTGGGGGTCCACTGGACCCACTGAAAGATGGACCTGAGCTAAAACTCCATTGATCACCTGGCCTCCATAAGACCCCACTCTGACAGGTGGACCAGAGTGATGTTTTGGGCCCCCTGGAATTAATATCACTTTTGAACCAGTGTCTAATATTTCCCCAGATATCTGATCCTTTCCTATTCCCCAATGCATACTTACCCTGGTAAAAGGTCATCAGTCTCCTTGGGGAAGACTTGGATGAAGATTAACAGTATAAATTTGTGGCAGTATAACAGAGTTCTCCCCCAAAGGGACCTGGCCTCCCCTTCACTCAGGGAGGTCTGGGTCTCCAAACTGACCCAAGTCTGGCAATTGATTAAGGGGCCGCGACTCTGTGTTTTTGGAATTCAGGTTTGACTTCTGCTCACTTGACCTAGAACTCTTTTGTTTATACAGCTTGAACAAGAATTTAGTAGACTGCCCTTCTATTGTACTTCTAGGAACCCCTTGATTTACTAGCCAATGCCACAAATCTCTGTGAGTCATATAATTTTGACTGTGCTTTGAGTTTGCTATTATAATAATAGCTATGTCTACCCTGTCTTTGGAGATTAAGTGCTGCCACCTGGTTTCTGCCAACTCGGGATCCCATCATCCCCATTGTGTTTAAGGATTCCAGTTCAGTGACAGCAGTTACTACAGTAATATCTGACCTACAGAGAAGTGCAACTAAAGAGCTCTTCAGGGATAATGGTGCTAGTCTCCCAAATTTATTTCTCACTGTTCTGGTAAATGGTGCATCCTCCGGACATTCCCGGGGTGTTAGAGAAGGCTTTGCATGATAAATCCACTCTAACATTCCAATCTCTCTAAGCCTCTGGATCCCATCATCTACATTATACCAGGGCAGTTCTGGCATTTCAACCTCAGATAACGTTGGCTACCTTTTGATCCATGTTTCAACCAACCATCCAAACACACTGTTAATACCTTTTCTAACCCCTTGAGCTGTAACATTGAATGCAGAATCTCTGCTAGTGGGCCCATATCACCAAATTCAGTCTGATCTAGCCTTATATTCCTCCCACCATTATTCCACACCCTTAAAATCCATTGCTACACTTATCCCTCTGATTTCTGTCTATGTATCATGAAAAAAATACACAGTTCTTTTGGAGTATAGCAAACCTCCTCGTGTGTGATACTTTGTACCTCACCTTTAGGGTCCTGTTGGTACTTTAGTCTAGTTATAGATCTGGAAGAAATGAGGGGTGGTGCGGGTGAGTCATGAAAAGAATTAGAAATATCTTCCAAATCATTTTCTTCAGAGCATTCATTTACAGTTTCATCTGGTGAAGCAGGATTAATCACTCTAGGGCTAACCCCCTCAGGTGAAGGTTGGATGGCCAACTCTTCAAGGCAGGCTGGAGGTGGGGTGGCCATGTCCTCAGGGCAGACTATTACAGGGTTATCTAGAGAAGACTCGGCATGACCTAGGCTTTCAACCTCGCCACCGACATCATTATCAATCCATATGTCACCATCCCATTTTTCAGTGTCCCACTCTTTTCCAATAAATGCCCACACGTTAATGGCAGACACCATGCAACATTGAGATTTCAGTTTACATTACAAAGTTGCTACTCTAACAATAATATTCTGAGTCTGTTTGTCGGAGATCTCAAGTCTACAGCTACAGGAAATAAGATTTTCCTTCAGGATACTCATAGAAACTTCTACATCTATCTGACACCACTTAAACTTCTTGTTTGAAACCTTAAGCCCATCCCTTTCACTCCTTAATGCAGCCAGTGTATCTAAGAACAACCCCCCAACATCTCTATATCTCTTATTTCCACAAAACTCAGTAAATGTGTCAAAAAACATTATCCCCCAGGGCCTGGCTTCATACAAGCAAAGCATTAGGAGAATCAAATGGTGATATTTTGACTATCTCTTTTGCCAACTCTCTCTATGGATTGGGTGTGTCATGCTGATTTTGGGAATCAGAGTCCTTAGTGCCCTTGAGTCCAGTCAGAATAGAAAACCATTCATAAAAACCCATTTTTAAGATTTTGTTTCTGACCAGTTGTTCTTTTGATTCTTTCCGCCAGCTTCTTAACCTGAAACCTTCTTAACCATCAGTTATAATGACGAACATGTTACCCATACTTCCTTGCAGACAGCAACAAAAATCAAGGTAATCTAACATTCATTAGGGAGCTTATTTTGTGGTAAGTAATGTCCTGTGTGTTTATCGTCAGATTGTGGAATAAAAATGAATTCCTAGACCTTTATGAAGAAAGAAATAAGATCAGAAGGTAAAAAATTAGAATATTCTAAAAAGAAAAATAAAAAATAAAGAACACATTTACAAAGTCAGTAGGACAATATACTTGATTGTAGCAATATGGTAATTTTTACATTGGAACCTTATATTTGAAAACAAAATTTAAGATGCATATATAGAGTAGGAAATACCAATTAAATAGAAAAAAAAAAGATTTTGTTTCTTAAGAACCAATCCTGATACCAATATGTATTAACTAGGGTTCTCTAGATAAACAGAATCAACAGGGAACGCTCGCAAATATAAAATTTATAATAGTGGCTCATGTGACAGTGGGAATGCAGAGTCCAAAATCCACAGTGCAAGCTGTGAAGCGAATGATATTGATGGAGGGTCTGGATGAACTCCACAGGAGAGGCTCGCCAGCCAAAGCAAGCATTGTCTGTTCTGAATCCTCCTTAAGAGGTTTCCAGTGACTAGATTGAGCATCACTCATTGCAGAGGACACTCCCCTAGGCTGATTACAAATGGAATCAGCTGTGGATGCAGCTGACATGATCATGATTTAATTCTATGACATGTCCTCACTGTAACAGACAGGCCAGCACTTGCCCAACCAGACAAACAGGTACCACCACTTGGCCAAGTTGACACATGAACCTGAGCATGACAGGCTTTCTTCACGGGTAGTAATGGGGTATTCCATGGGGAGTTGCAGGGCGTGATGATCTGGTGGTGTCCTAGCCATGATAGGTGGCCTTGGATTCCCTTGAGAGCCAACTGGGGGATCAGATAATGTTATTTTGCTGCTGGCCTTGCCTTCGGTTTCAGGGAAGCCATCATGGGGGCCAGTGTTTGGCTAAGCCCTGTGGATTGTGTTCAGCCCAGATGCTTAGAATATCTGGAATTAGCAGGATAGGACAGACCTCCCCTCTCACCTTGGGCTCCTCATGCAGCTACCATTGTTTGCCTGCTGGTGAGTTTAGGAGTAAGATCTTCTGGGGGCATCAATCCCTAAGGAGGCTTTTCTTCCCCTCCTAAAAGTAATTTGGACATACAGCTTACTAAGGAGGTCTCCCCAGCATTCCAGCATATACAAGAACTGATGTGACACTGAGTGGCCTGCAATACTGCATTCTCTGGTCTTCAGGAATGTTTTTTTAATACTACACCAGCAGCACTGACTATGTCTACCATTTAGCCTGAAAACAGCTGAGGTCTCCAGGGTCCAGGTTACTACTGGGTATTCAATACCAGTATCTACCATAAAGTCCAGTGCTTGGCTTACCCCCAGTCTTACCTTAAACATGGGTTCCTAGGGGCTAGCAAAATGGAACCTGGTCTGTCCTAGTTTGAAAGCTCATCACCAGCCAGGGCAATAGCAGCAGGATCAGGGTGAGGCCTGGAACTGGCATACTGCCTTCTGTGTGCCAGTGGGGCAGATTTGTTACGATACCTCATCCAATGCCCTCCCCTCCTGCTGTAGGTATACTGGTTACATCCCAGGGGTGCTCAGGCTCACCAAGCTGGGGTCCTCTGTCTCATTTTTCATGCCTGGTCAGGGTCTCAGCTGGTGTGGCTGGGGTGGGAGGCCCCAGGAGTAATCAGACTCAGTGGATATGGACTATTAGGGGAGTCTGGGTTCATTGAGGAGGAATTTGGTGGGGCTGTGGGTGGCAGACAGTAAGGCAGGGGATCTTCTTCTTCTGGTGTACTGGATAGAACTGGGACCTTTGACTTGCCCTTCGTTTTATTGCATGGCTTGTCTGCCACTTGGGTGAGGAAACTTTTATCCACCCTGGCTTCTCCTTTACAACTTCCAGCCAAGCGGCAGTTTACAGAAACTGATCTGCGTGTCAGACACCCCTGCCATTACACTATAAACTTTCTGATTCAAAAGTTCCCTGGGATGGTCATTCTACCTAAAAAGGTGGTGTATTTTAATTCACAAATGTCCCTAAGTTGGCCAGGGGTCAGCTTGGCTTCCCAGTCATCAGTAAAAATCTTTCTCAAAGTTGGACATCATGCATTCTAGTGGTGTCTTGCTGACCTCCCTTCCCATATGGCTGACACCAACAGATAGGGAGAGGGTTAATAATCATACAACAGAGGGTTTCAGACAAACAGTCATTTCATTCAGTATGGCTGCCCCCCCAATGGAGATACAGGAATTCCAGGGTCTGAACTCAATTGAGGCCTGGAACATGGCTCCTACAGCCCAGGACTTCCTTTCACTCATTTAGTCATGCACATTCAACCAACATGCCCTTCCCAGAATCAGATCTGATGAGTTTCATCTTGCTTGGTCATCCAAGCGGAGACCAAGGGTACTCAGGTAGTCTTAGGAGGTGATCAAGCTCCCCTTCCACTTAGGCTCCCCTAACCTTTTATGAGTGGGCTGATACTTAACACACCTAGGTGCTTGTCATTCAGACAGGCAGTCCTCCCTGGTACCTGGTTCCAGAAACTATATCAGATCTCCTTCCACTCTGACAGAGATAAGTGCCCTGGACAGGGAGGTCAGGAGTCCGAATGACAGGGAAAATTCCCATTGCTGGTACTGGATTCCACCGAGTCTCCATTCTGGGTGATGTCACCACAACAGGTGACAGAGGTGAGAATACCACCAGCCTTTCTATCCCAGATAAGCCCCTGGAAATGTAGCACAAAACCAAGAATGAGGCTCTACTGGAGCCTCCAGGAACATTATGCAGTAACAAGGCTGGAGTGCATAAGCAGGAATGAGGCTGCAAGCCTCCAGGAACATTACATGCAAACAGAATGAACCCAGTTGAGGCTCTGAAGTTTCAGGAAGTAGATTTCATTAGTCTATGGCCATAGGTCCTGCCAAGTAACCTGAAATTCTGAGTCCTGCTAAGGGGCTGATACAAGATATTTATAGACAGAATGGCTGGTAGCATTTTCCTGATATGGTAACTGACTACACTTGAAGGAGATAATTGGCTGCTTCCTTGTGGCCAGAACCAGGAAGAGGTTGTGAAAGCTGAGTTTGCAGAAGCAGATAAGTGGTTCTGGGGGGGATGCAGCCTGCTGCCAGGAGTTTGCTTGCTACACCTGTACAGGCAAATAAACAACTGAGTAATTTTGGATAACTGTCTTTCAACTGTTATTATGGAAATGATGCAAAAGAGCCAAGAAGATATGATGGGAGTATAGGGAGTTCCAGGATTCTGTTTCCTCTCCAGGCAAACACTAGTTGTCAGAAACCAAAACATTTTTTTTAGTACAACAGAGACCAGAATTATACTGTCACTGTCCAAGGGAGAATGGAAGGAAGAGACTGATAAACTGAAGTGAAGATCTGTGAATAGATCTCTCCCATCTGCAAAGCATTGTGCCCATTCCTCACTGGCACTGCAGGCTGCTTCTGGATCAATTTTCTGGATAGAAATAGAAGCTTTCACTTTCAGGAACAGGAGTGTGGAATATGGCCAAGCACAGACTGGGTTTCCAGTTAAAAATTTGGACTGCTGGATATCAGCTCCAGGCACAACTAAATTTATACCTATCCAGAGCAGAAAGTACCTAGCAGACCCTTTTTCAAATCTTGTCCCAGAAAGGGAGGCAGCAGGGTGTACTGAAAGATAAGTAACCAGTTGGGGCAGTGGGTATCAGTTTGCCTAAGGACAGCTCTTCCTGAAGAAGGCAATGCTTGTGGCCTTTGATTAGCAAATTTGGAGTCTTCATTCTAGCTCTGACTATAGCTACAGTTGTAACAAGCCCAGGACAGATATAGCGGGCAGCTTCCCTTTCAACCCAACCCGAAGCAGGAAGAGAACTGGGGCTGACTGAGAGACATAGTAACTTACTGGGGTGTCTATGGCCAAGTTGCTAAAAGACAGCTCTTCCCCCAAGAAAAGATGGAGAGCAAGCCAGGGCACTGATTAGTGAACTCTGATGCTGAACTCCAGATCCCAAAACAGATACACAGTAAACACACACATGGCAGAAAGGAGATGGCAATCTGCCTCAACTACATTCTTAGCAGGGGTGGAGGTGGGTGTGATTAAGAAAGACTGTATAGGTAAAGGATGATATGGTCTGTATTTGAAAACTTCTGCCTCTGTGTAAGACCAAAGGAAGAACGTGTGTTTGGTGCCGAATTCATGTTTTTGATAACATAGTAATTTAAGTTGTACAGTCAGTTTATTCAAATACAATAATTATGTGGAATCTTGAATAGGGTGTGAGATCTTGTACAGGTTAGTATGATGCTCCAATACATCCCAGAGTAATTGGGAAGGGAATATAAAAGTAATTTCAAAGTCACTTTGAAAGGAACTGAGTAGAAAGGAGAAAATATTAAACTTCCCCATCTGGGAATTCCTGATATTCTTGCAAGCGTTGGGGATAATTAACTTAATAAGCCCAGCCTTTGATCTTAGAGGTTGCCCCTATGAAACTTATTCCTACAGGGTAGAAGCTAAGCTACTGGATTTTATGACTGTGGAGAACAGGTGCAGTACAGTGCCTTCAACTGAGCAGGCCAGAAAAGCACAGAATTCGTGAGTGCCATAGAGAAGAGAAGCATCCTTCTGGGCCTCCTCCCCAGGGCATATTGTAATTGATCTTCATGCCATTCATGGATCCATGTGCCTTTTTTGGTTGGGAAAATAGGTTTCGTACTTCCTCTCCAGGGAAGAATCTCTTCTGAGAGTTAGCCCTCTAGGTAAAAAACACCTAGACATAACAAAAGAAGACTTAAATTGTATAAAGGCAAATCAGAAACAATCAGAGAAGGTCATTCTGAGAAAAGAAAAGGGGAAAAGAAGCTTTCTCCTGGGGATGAAAATATTCTGATCAGCTAAACATGAATTAATCTAAACACTTAAAATACATTAAACCAGGTGTCAAAGAAGAGCTTTAGCACAACGCTAATCAATAATGAAACCATAGGCAAGTGAGAGAAACTGACCTCAGAGTAAGCTCACCAAGAAAATAATATACCAAAACACCAGCAAAAAATTACAAGTCATACTATGAAACAGAAAGATGTGTTTCAGTCAAAGGAACAAACTAAACTTCAGAACAGATACAGGATTTGAAACAACTAAGCAATGATATTCAACAAATCTCCTAAATCAGTTCAAGAAAGTCAAAGAAAATATGGTGGAGATAAGTAACATTAAAAAGACACTTTGTGAATGTAAAGAAGAATTTGAAAACTTGTAAAAAATAACAGAACTTATGGGAATAAAAGGCATAATTGGAAGAGAAAAGAACAATGGGAACATATAACAGGGAATCTTGTGGGGGACAAAGATCTGAATACCAGTACAAATATGAAAATATTTCTTTTGTGAACTAGAACATATGTACAAAACTATTTCAAGGAGTCAATAATAGGATGGTATAAAGGAAAAAATGTACCTATTGCAAACTATAGACTAAACTTAATTGCAATATCTTAATATTCTTTCATCAACAGTAACAAATGTACCACCTTGATATTAGAGGAGATAAGGAGTATGGGATATTTGGGGTTTTCTGATTTTTTCTTTTTATCTCTTCTTTTGGAGTGTTAAAATGCTCTAAAGTTGTTTGTGGTGAGGGATGTACAACTATGGGATATGCTCTGAATCAGTGATTGTATACTTTGGATAGATTCTATGCTGTATGAATATATATATCTCATTAAAATTGCATTTAAAAATGAATAAGTAAATCACAAACCTGTTAAGGGTTGGCATGTGGTGTGGGCAAGGGGGCAGGATGTACTTGAGGCATCCAATAGCAGATTTGAAGAGTCAGAAGAAAGGATCAGTGAGCTAGTAATAGGATATCTAAAATCTTATAGGTAAAAGAACAGTTAGAGAAAAAAATTGGGCCTCAGGGAATTGAAGGACAATACAAAACACCTAAGTATACATGTCATGGGCATTCCAGAAGAAGGAGAATGGGGGCAGGGGCAGAAAGAATATTTGAGGAAATTATGGCAGAAAATTTCCAAACTCCTGTGAAAGAAACAATGATATATATCCAAGAAGCACAGCTTACTCCAAATAGAATAAATCATAGTAGGCCTATGCCAATAGAAATTCTAATACAAATGGCAATTGCAGAAGACAGAGCCAATTTTGAAAACAGCAATAGTAAGCAGTTCATTGCATACAAGAGATGCATGATAAGACTAAGTTCTGATTTCATATCAGACACCAAGGGGGGCAAGAAGGCCAAGAAGGCAGTATTATAATATATTTAAGGTACTGATATAAAAGAGCTTGCCATCCATAAATTCTTTATCCTTTAAAACAGCTCTTCAAAAATGAAAGAGTTAAATTATCCAGATAAATGTAAACTGAGATAGTTCATGAATAAGATAACTGAATTACAAGAAATGTTAAAGGAAGTACTACAGGCTGAAAGCAAAAGAAAGAAGAGAGAAGTTTGGAGGGGAGTGTATAAATGGGAAATTTTAATAAGGATAACAAAAATGATGAGACACATGAGAGAGAGAGAGAGAGATTCCACATATAAAGCCAAAGGATAAAGCAGTTGAAGTACTACCTTTACATTATTAGCATTGAATGATAAAGGATTAATCTACCCATTTAAAAGATGCATTGTGGCAGAATGGATAAAAACATATGATCCATTAATATGCTTTCTGTAGGAGTTAAAAGGTTGTTGTTTACCCTAAAGCTTGCAGACACAAGTCTATGCAGAAATGCAGACTTCAGCTTTCAGGATCTGGAACTTCAATAGAAGCGAAGATATGCAGATAAAGCACAATGAGGTGTGGAAGAGACTTGCTTAAGGGAAATTAACATCCTAGCCTTAGAATTATTTACTTCCTGGAACTTGTTTTTGCATTGTTTAGCTTTTGCATGCAAACAACCTTTATCACCTTTCTTGCTAGTATATAATTTTGTACTTGCCTGGAAATAAACTTGTCTGAAGACTGATGTCTCTGGATCCCCTGATCCCTTTCTCTCTCTCTCATTTTACTTTAACATTCCTTAGGGTCATAGCTGTGGCCAACAGATGGTAACCACAAAGGGACTCTAAGAGTGGACTACTCTGCTTTCGTGTTAAAGTATTCAAGGAAATTGAGTGTCTCCAGACGCTGAGGATTCACCACAGGAACAGACCTAGGTCATTGTTGTAAGTATTTTGAAGTTTAAAGTTATTTTAATTTCCTTGTAGCATCAGGGTAATGGGAAATCATAGCGGGTGAATGGAGGAGTATATTTGTGTGTTGAAAGCATTGTTAGAAACTACAGGGGTCTCAATGAAGACTTCAGAGTCACTAGACCTCTTTTCTTTAGTACAGAAGCATTGTTATAGGTTTCAGCATTAAGGCTGTAATGTTTTAATTCTTAAGTAATTGAAATTGGTTATGAAGTCTTTGCAGCAAGCATAACAAAACAGATAAGACATTCCTGTTTCTATTTGGTCATTGTGTTCAATCAGGCAATGAACCACCTAGCCCCTGCTTTCTCTTAAACTCTGTGTTGTGTTTTTTTCCAATCTCCCACTGCCCCTTCTGACTCTGTTTGGACAGTTGCTTGAGCTGCACTCGGCAATTGGTGCCCAGATAGGGATCTGATAGGGGAACTCTTAAAGCATAAAGTGAGGAGACACTCCAGGGACATCCACTACAAGTACTACAAAGAGCTAATAAGAGCTACAAAAGGGTAAGGATTGAACTGGAGATATTTTCAGCTAGATGTAAAACATGGTGTATTGAGGCTCAGCAGAAAGGAACCTCTATAAATCTATGCTGTCCACTAGAGGCACAAAATTTTCTCAATATCATTTAGAAACTTTTCTTTGTCATGTGCAGGGTTATTGACCATGGTTTTCAGAAGAAAATACAGTTAATCCTCAAATTTGGGCAAAAGTACAAAAACAATTAAGAAACAGATATGAGACACTTAATCTTAAACATACTCCAGTATGTGCTTTTTCTCAGCTATCCAAATATACAATTGAGCCCAATGCTGACATAACACTC
This sequence comes from Myrmecophaga tridactyla, assembly GCA_004026745.1. Taxonomy (NCBI): domain Eukaryota; kingdom Metazoa; phylum Chordata; class Mammalia; order Pilosa; family Myrmecophagidae; genus Myrmecophaga; species Myrmecophaga tridactyla. Next base: position 21,338 of record PVIY010032451.1, read on the forward strand.
CAACCCATACCTTTAACTTGGAAAACAAATGAGCCTTTGTGGGTTGAGCAGTGGCCCTTATCTATAGAAAAGTTAGAGGCTCTAACTCAGTTAGTTCAAGAACAGTTTAATGTGGGACATATAGAAGAATCTCATAGTCCCTGGAATTCTCCAGTATTTATTATAAAAAAGAAATCATGAAAATGGAGAATGTTTGACTGATTTGATAAAAGTTAATGCTGTAATTCAACCCACAGAGTCATTGCAACCTGGCTTGCCCACACCAGTTATAATTCCTAAAAACTGCTCTGTTTTATAATTGATTTAAAAAATTGCTTCTTTACCATACTTTAGCAGAGAAAGATAAAGAAAAATTAATTTCTGAGCTTGTTCTTAATGAGCTGCCTTTATATAAAAATTCTTGTATGCCTGAGTCAGAAAATATTCAATGGGAACAATGCCATGCTGAACAAAAGTCAATACTTATTAATGGTTCCTATGGAATTGTAACAGATTGGTCCCCTAAGGGGTATACAATTCAAGATTGTAGTTCTGACTCAAAATGTTCTGTTAAGTTAACTTGGTTTAATCTAAATAATTATTCTATGAAATTTATACCAATGCTACAAATAAAATCTGTGACATGGAATGGGAATCGTAGCCCCATCTCCTTTTGTTAACTTAGATGCTCAACAAACAGCAATTTGGAAACTGGCCATGAGATTAGCTCCTATTTATATTTGAAAAAGAAATATATTTTAAGAACTTTAAAACTGAAAATTCTTGTTAAAAACAATATATTGATGTTTTGAATATGCATTAACTAAAGTATTTTAAGTATTTAACATTCTAACATTTAATTTTGATGGCAATTATATGTGGTAAAATATTTGTTTAAAATAATGACTTAAGCATGAAAAATATAAAAGATGTATTTTTATTAATAGGAAAAAAAAGAATAGTTTTATCCTAAAATAAAATGAATAACTGTTACAAAATGAGAAAAATGTAAGACAAAGCCTGAACTAATATAATAATTGTTGAGGGGTTTTAAAAATGGATATTGTGGTCAAAATCAAGAAAGATTCAATGAGCTTAAAATGACAATGTTTTCTTGGACTCTTAATGAAAAGATATAAAATTTTTTTTCTAGATAATCAATGTAAAAAGCAAAGAGTCTGTTTTATCAAAATAACTTATGTTAACTTTTATCATGTCATTATCTGTATAAAAAATACTGATTTTCTCCTGGGTATCATTATACTGGCAAAAAATGGTTTCTTTTCTTGCCCCAGAATAGGTGGCTTAATCTATTAATGTAATTAATATTGCTGTAAATGTATCTATTACTCACTAAATAATATTCAAATAATATAAATACCTAAATTCTGTTAAGCCAAAATATTTGAATGCTTTGCCCAGTGTTTATTTAAACTACATGTGTATAAAATAAAGTTATCCCCAAATAACCATGGCTTATGTTGGGAGCAGATCAGATTCGAGGGCTGAATGCAAGGGAAAAATATACTTGTGGAGTCTGTTCTGTTCACCTGTTGTTCCCATTGCATGCAACTGATGTTGCTATCACATGACCTTGGTAAGAAACAGTTCAAATGTGCACTCTAGCTAGGAGGACTGGCTATCCTCCCAGAAGAAGGTGTACTTTAATAAAGATATCTAAGTCCCAGGAAGCTCCTCTTGGTCCCTAGCCAGTTCCCAGAGGACCCAACTGGGTCTGGTCATGTAAGCAAATTGGAATTTGGCCACTGTTGTGAGAAAATATCATAAAAACTGCATGCAATAAATTTAAAATTAGCAAAAATGCACAACCAATTATAAAGAATCGTCATCCCTGCATTCCTTTTTAATCAATCCAATGAATTCATTTTACAAAATCTGGTCATTTACTATGGGTACATGTCACTATTGACACTTTATGTTACAAAACCTGTTTGATATTTTACAAGGAGATTCTGACTTATTAAGCAAAAGGCAGCTAACAGCTGTGGCTGAACAAGAATTATAGTCAATTGAACAATGTATTCAAGAAGGACAGCTTGTTCAAATAGATTTAGAAAAACCCATTGATTTTATTATTTTCTTTACCATGTAATCTCCCACAGGCCTATTTTGGCAAAATAATGTTTTAAAATAGGTTTTTTACCAAATAATTGACAAAAATGTTTAAATACATATTTGCAAAAAATCATTTCTTTAATAGCCAAAGGTTGCCAAAGATATTAAGAGGTCACAATCCTAATCGCATAGTGTGTAACCTCACAAAGGAAGAGGTTCAAAATCTATTTCTCTTCAATACCTCTTGACAAATAGCATTAAGTGATTTTAAAGGACAAATTAATAATCATTTGCCTATGTCAAAACTTTTACAATTAAAAAAAAAAACGCAATGGATTTTGCCTAAAATAGTTCAGGCTTCCCCACTAGCTATTACCATCTTTACTGATGATAGTATTAATGGGCAGGCAGCATATGTCAGCCCAGGGGAAAACAAAAGTTGGAAAACACCTTATATCTCAGCCCAGGGCACTGAATTAGCAGCTGTAATTCAAATATTGCAAAATTTTCTGAAATCTCTTAATATTATTTCTGATTCTAAATATGTCTGCCAAACAGTTACTCACATTGAAACTGCTTCTTTGTTTGAAGAAGATGAATTGTCTCAAATATTTTTACATTTACAAACACTAGTCAAAAGTCAAATTAATACCCTTTTTATCATGCATATAAGAGCTCATCTTCTGGATTCTTTTCATTACAAAATCAGCAAGCAGATACTCTTGTGGGGGTAATTCAAGATCCCATGACATTTTGCAAATTGAGTCATATTAATAGCAGAGGGTAGTGAAAGAAATTTCTGTCTCTATCTAAACAGCAAGCTCATTATTAGGACTTGTCCAACAAGTGGACGTTTAAATGCACTCACATTTGCATCAGGGGTTAATCCTCGAGGTCAAAAAGCAAATGAATTATGGCAAATGGATGTTACTCATATTTCATATTTTGGTAAAATGCAATATGTGTACATGCTATAATACACACCTTTTCTCATGTCATCTGGGCTACGGTACAATCTGGAGAATGTTTCTGCCATGTTTGATCAGAGTTACTTAATGCTTTTGCTGTTATGGGATGCTCTCAATGTTCTCAAGGCATAGCCTCAAAAAGAAATAAAAAAGGAAACATGGTTTTTTGGGAGGGGTGTCTTTCAGATAGGCAAATTCTTGCCCTTTTCACAGAGTGAAAATGCTGCCAGTGAGGCTGGCCATGGAGGAAGCAGACTAGGGAGTATGTTATGAGAAGAACGCAAAGAATATGGTGTGCAGGATTCAGGATGGGTCAGACAGGAGGAAAGGAGGATGAAAAACAGGACAAGGTCCACGTGGTCTCATGAAAGCCTGAGCAAACCAAATCTGAAGGAGTTCTAGAGGGCACATGTCCACCCCATTGAAGCCCACATCCTTGACATTCACCCATAGGAGAGGAGGCATACCTCAATGTCTTCATTAGCACAAGGCATGGACTAGGATGGCCAGGGGCATTCTTCCTGTATAGGAATGCTAACTGGAATGCTCACAGTTGAACTACTTGTCAAAAATGCTGCTCACAAAACATCACACCCAGACAGACCTCGCAGTTCTAAGTCACTTAATCCTGACACCTGTGTTAAGATGGGTGACTTGAGCTGCCTGATGTTCAACAGCTCAGTGGAAAAAATGGGAATGATACTTAAAACTCTTTCCTTTCAGCTGCCTCACATTTATGCAGTCATTCAACTAAAAATTTTGGAACACTTTCTGCATGTCCAACAATATGGAAAGGCCTTGGGGCAGATTTTGGACTTCTTTGAGCTTGTAGCTGGGAGGAAGAAGAGGTGGCATATCCACATGCTAAACACTGACCTAGAGATGAGGAGGACTTATTTTGAGGACACAGAAAGGCTTCTTCTCCAGAGAGTGCAAAAATCCAAGCAGGCTTCCTGGAGGTGATTATAGAAAAGAGGGACTGGGTCTTGTCCAGGAGATGATGGAGACATTGAGGGAATATGACCAATAGGTGGTCAGTGTAAGCACATGTGTTCAACAACAGGCCTTAGAGTTCATGTGATGATATTAGACTGCAAAGGCAGGAAGGGATACAACTGAACCTAAAGAAATGACATGAAGATGAAGATGCAGTGACTCACTGCCAGGGGGTGCTGCAGGAAGATTTGAGGAGTAATTTTGCATTATATTCAGCAAAGTGGTACCTTCCAAGTGATGAAAGCTTCAGGTACTACAAAACATTGACCTGCCCTGGTTATATTGACACCTGTGTTTTATGAGCTTCTGCCCTGCTTCTCCAGGGGTAGGCTGGAGGTCTCCTACCTTGGATTCTGCCCCATCCACTCCCATACCTTTGCTCACCTCTTCTTTTCAGAGCCCTCAACCCCTGGCAAGGACTTTTATGTCTTCCCTATGACAAGAGCAAGGTTGAGCTGATAAAATGCATCAAAGCTGTTGAAATACATGATTAAGACAATTTAAAAAGGTATTAACAGCCAAATTATGAAGTCTGTTCTTTAAATCAGAAGATAAATGGATAAAGCCCTGTGTCTGCTCCTGTTTCCCCTTTCCCCATGGATTGTGCTTGGTGTAGTGTCCATCAGACAGATCAGTGCAGGGAAGGGGAGCTGTCTCACTGTAGTGGTTCCCTGAACCAAAGGCTCCTGCCAATTTCTGGATTAGAGTGGGAAGAGGTAGATGGATGGGGAGTGGATAGGACTGAATGCTGATTTCCTCAACTGAGTGCAGAAGAGACAATGTGATGTCAAGTTTCCTTGGCCCCAGCTCCTCTATCCTAAGCTCTCATCTCCACCTGAGGGTCTTGCCAGCCAGTGGCCTCACAGGACTGAGTTTAACTCCCATGCACATTGACTATGCACTCAGGGAGTGGGAGACCAAATCCTCAGGGTGCTCCAGATGATGGGCTTTGCTTCTTTTCACTTACAAGACATGAGTAGAGTCAGGATGTTTCCACATCACCCAGTCCACCCAGAGGAACAGTAGTCAATTCCCCAGGCTGCTGTTGAGATCAGGGTTGTATAACTATTGAACCTGCAGCCCCCTGTAGGGTGGTGTCTTTCAAAGACAGGCAATCTATATCACTACTGCCTGTCATAACAGACCCTCTAAGGTGATGTGGACAAAGCCCTGCTTAGTGACCTAGCCCAAGAACTCATCTGGAATCCTACTGAGATGCCTTTCCACAGGCAGTGGTCAGAGCAAGGGCCTCTGGCTCCACTTGGGGTGCAAGTAGCACTCAGACCCAGGGAAACCCCAGATCTTGTCCATTTCAATGGTGATTCCTGGCCCCTGGGGAAAGAGTTGGCCACTTGTGGCCCCAGGCCTCACAGTTCTCTAGAGCCCTCTATTTACAGGAAAGGGTCTGGACCCCTTTCAGAGATCCATGTTCAAGTTTGCCTGTGAGATTAACGTGCAACAAGAGTGGGGACTCAAGTGAAATTTCTAGCATGTTGGGGACTGTGCAGATGGTCCTAAAGTTCCTGGACTCAAACCCAGGGGCCTTAGAGAACATGTGCTATGGCCCTGGTAGCTTTCACATCTGGTCTCCCCTCCTACTGGCTGACCATTAATGGTGCTTCACACTCTGGGATCCTTTTCTTCATCTCCATCATACTCAGCCTTTTACAGTTTACAATGCCTTCACCCGTGCTGTGTCTGAGGCCAACATTCCAGGTCTCCTCCCCATCTAGGGCATTGAGAAGAGAATCCTTGGAATAGTTTGGCTCTGCTGGGGTTTCCCAGCACGAGGTATCTTGGTCCAGGCACTTGGAAGGCCCTACTCTCCCATCACCTCCTTAGATAGTGGACATACTTCACCAGTGTGGAAAAGCCCATCGGCTTCAGACAAGTAGGGAAGGGGCTCTTGTTTCCCCAAGGGGTATTCATGGACAGTACTTTGGAGGCTTGAGAGTGATGAAGGAGAGGTCAGGGGGGTCTCTTCCTGTCAAGGAGCCTTTGGGTGATTACTGTTCTGCCAGCATAACCATGTGACAGCCCCTGGTTAAGTTGTCCATGCTGCTCACCTGCCATTAGGAGAACCCAACCGCAAAGAAGTGCTGTCCCCCAAAATGAGTGCTACAGAGGCTTGAAAGACATATGAGTTCATGAGGGGACTGATGACAAGTTATAGCAGAGGTTTCCCAAGGTCTCCAGTTCCACGGATTCCAAAACACAAAGTACACATCAAGGCAGAAGCTGTTTCTCAGCCTCCATCTACTCAAGGCAAGGGCAAAATTAAGCTTCTCAGAAAGACAAAATAACTAGTCAGGTGAAAGGAGTTAATTCCCTGAAAGTTACAGCTTCCCCAACAGAAAGGTGGTGCCCACATCAAGTGGAATCCCTCCTTCAAGGAATTCTAGGCTAGAGGTTTACAATAAGCTGAATTGAATGTCAAAGGACAGATAGAGAACAAAACCATTCAGCTAGAAAATCCTTATTAAAAGAGGAAAAAACAATCTCCACAATATACTAATTAAGGAAATCAACTGCCTAGATGCCAGCCAAAAATAACAAGTCATACTAAGAAAACTGAAGATATGGCCCAGTCAAAAGAACATACCAACAACTGAAATTATGATACATGAGTGGAAACAGCTACCTCAGGACATTCAAACGGACATGAAAAATCTCATCAGCAATCAAATCAATAAATTGAGGGAGGATATAAAGAAGGCATTGGCCAAAAAAAAAGAAGAAATCAAGAGTTTGGGAAAACAAATCATGGAACTTATGAGAATGAAAGGCACAATAGAAGAGATGGAGAAAAAAAAGGAAACCTACAGTAATAGATCTGAAGAGATAGAAGAAAGGATTAGTGAACTAGAGGACTTGATATCTGAAATAGGACATACAAAAGAAAACACAGGAATACAGTGGAGAAATATGAGCTGTGTCTCAGAGAATGGAATGACAATATGAAGCCCATGAACATACATATTGTGGGCATCTGAGAAGGAGAAGAGAAGGGAAAAGGAGCAGAAAGATTAGTGGAGGAAATGTCACAGAAAATTTCCCATTTCTAACGAAAGTCATTTCTAATGACTTGGGCAGGCCTGCCACCCCAGGCTCCACTTGACCCTCTGTCCTGCTCAGGTTGAGGTTGGGAGATCTCCAAGAAATCTTCAGCTCAGCCCAAGCCCTAGAAGAGTCCTGGTAATAGAGGGCCTCTGCCTCAACCCAGGAACTCCATCCAGCCTTGGAAAGATGATGGAAACCTTGACAGTGCCCTCTAGACACCCACCCTGGTAGCAATGCCCACTCAGACCCAGAAGCCCCTACACAGGTATCAACGCCCTGGGTCTGCATCAGAGGCCACTCCAGGCTGGCTTGAGGACCCAGTTGCCAGGCCTGCCTACTCTAGGAAGCTTTTGAACCAGAGCAATCTGATGCCTCTCTAAGCCTCAGTTCTCTCTGCTGCACAGTGGGCATGCCATGAGCATGAAATGAGATGATGCATCGAAGTTAAGCCCTGTTGACACAGGGCCAGCAGCAGCAATGTGATGGCACCCCTGAGATATAAGCAAGGGAGACA
>PVIY010032452.1:0-15434 GCA_004026745.1 Myrmecophaga tridactyla
ACGGACACCATGGCCCTGCCCCCCCAGACACATCCACACCAGGGCCCCACCCCTCAGACCTGCTCAGATGCCCCAGGACCCCACCCCCTAGGCCAGCGCACACCAGAGCCCCGCCTCCAGGCTAGCACACACCAGGGCCCAGCCCCCGAGACCCATGGGCATACACAGCCACATCCTTCCTGCTGGGCGCCCACGCATCCACGCACTGATCTCTTGACCCCTGTACCCCAACCCCTTACCCTGCACAGGTGCACACCACACCCTTGCCCCAACTACAGGAATAAGTGCCCTGCTCCCACAACTGTCAGGTGCTCACATGCGCATCTGTGCCACGTAGCCCCCACCACCACCGCACCTGCGCGAGAGCCCCACCCACCTGACATCACCCAACCCTGACTCAGGTCCCGCAAACCCCTGCACCTTGTGCCCCGCCCCTATACACTCATACATCTACCTCCCAGGCCCGGAGCCCTCCCCCTGCGCAAAGAAATGCCCACACTCTGTTCTTGTGCCCCGATTTTCGTGCAACCTACCCCACACCCTGATACCCAAAACCCCACGCTCCACGTGCCCACCCGCACCTACCTGTACACCAGTCCCTGTGCATCGGCACAGGACTCCCCAACCACCTCCACTGCGCCCTACCTCTGTGTTCCCCATGCCGTACCCCATCCACACGGCCCCCACACTGTACCTCCACAACCCCATGCTCACAGGCACCAACGTAGCAGCACCCCAACCCTATACCTATACTGCAACCACTCACCGCGCTGCTGTGCCCCACCCCATGCCCCACATTCTGGTCTGCATCCATCACACAAATACAAAGCTTTAGACTACTGAAGGGAAGCAACTTCCAAAGTAACCCTATCAACATGTTTACATGCCTGGAAGGCAATAGAAGACCACTAAGCATATCATGATGCAGACAGATATAAGCCAGCCTAATGACCAAATTAAAACACCAGAGGGGACACAGACTTTGGAACAACTAATCAAAGATGTTCATATAAGTCTACTAAATAAAATCAATGGTTGGTTAATGACATAAAGGAGATCAAGAAGACACTAGAAGAGCATAAAGAGGAATCCAAAAGGATAAACAGAAAAATAGCAGATATCACAGAGATTACAGATACTCTAGACCAAATCAAAACTATACTAGAGATACACAACAGCAGATCTGAAGAGGAAGAAGAAAGACTAAGCGAACTAGAGCACAGGACAACTGTGCTTTGAAATGTACTGGGTTTTATTTTTAATATATGTTATGTTTCACGAAAAAGAAAAAAATATATTTCTTCTAGCCTCAAGTGTTTTGGAGCAGATAAAAGGAAAAACTCTGAAATAGTGGAATGGTAACCCATAAGAAACTCTGAAATCTGTTCTGTAACTACCTGTTGAAGTGTACTTTGAAAAATCATTGCTTTTTCTTTCTTTTCTTTGTATATATGTTATATTTAACAATTTTTTTTAAAAGTGTTGATTTTACTCTTGTCTCATAAACCAGCTAATGAATGTTAAGAAAGCATACAACAAATTATCAGATTTTGTATATTTAACACAGCCCAATCATTTTATTAATGGCTATGCCTTCATTTGAACAATTTAAAATATAATAGAAAGTGTCATGTTTTTAAAACCTGTATATAAGTACTGTTGTCCAATCAATCCTCTGTGCTCCAAAAACGTATGTTCAAACCTACAGTGTAGTCATAGCCTTTTACATTGTAATTACCTATGTGAGTTCTTCAAGAATTGGAACCACATTTTATTCACTATCCTCTTTAGTGCCTACTATAGCAGCTAACATTTAGCAGGCACTCTTGTAAATGCCCAATTAAAAACAGAAGCCTCAATTAAAACTCTTAGAACAAAAGCATCAGTCAAGTTATTTTGCCCATTTACGAACAAATGGTAGCTCTGGTGCAGGACTGTAACATGTCATCCACACAGGTGAAACTAAGAACCAGAACCTTACCACTCGAAAAGTGTGGCCCTCTGGTGTGGGTCTTGGTCAATGCACTCTGCACTGCCTGCTGGAAATTTTTTCCAGGAGCCTGATGCTGTGTATACATGGAATATATTGAGCTTGTAGCCACGGTCTGTGGTTTTCTGAAGGGTGGAAGAAGTGAGTCTTTAGAAGGCTGAGGAGTAAAGGGTCGGACAGCAGCAGCAGGTGGACTTTCTTGTTTAGAACCTGGAGAAAGGGCTTGGTCTTGGCCAACTGGAAGTACACTGGGAGACAGAAGGACCTTCTGCTGCTGCCCTGCTGTCTTCGGTTTATTTCCCATGGATGTCACAGCTGTTGACAACTGCTGAGGATTTCCATCTGGCTTCGCGTCTGAAGGCAACTGATTAGCTTGTCCAAAATAAGGCAAATTAATCTGTTTTGGTTTTGTAGGAACAGGAGGTGGTACCTTAGCCACATTTTTATTAGCAGCCTTTAACAAAAACACAAAAAAACAGTTAAGATACTGCTCAATTGGAGACACAGATGCTCTAGATAACTTTATTTTACAAATGTAAGTACAAGCTATAAAAATTTATTAGCTCTAACATTTTAAATCACTACAAAGTTTTCATCTCTGGATTTAATCACATTGAATAATGGACTTCAGTAAAGCAATACAATTCCTCCCCTAAGTCTTCCTTCCATGCCTACTTAGGCAACTTTCCATTTAGGCAACTTTACGTGCCCATTTGAAAACTTTGCTATCTTTAGTATTCACTGCTGGTTCCAATAAATGAAAATAAGCTTCAAGCACTCATCTGTAACCTGGCTGTCAAAGGTTAAGATTATAGAAGATTCATCATCAAAATTAACCTCAACTCCAAATTTTGAAGAAATAAGGTATTTCAACAATTCAAATATGTTTTTCGATGAACACATATTTTTAGAGAATCACACAAAATATGACCTAGCAACAGGTAATATCAGCCATTCTCCAACTTGGTGTGACACCACAAATATACTCTAGCAGCAGAAATTACAATAGCCATTCCATTTCAAAAAGCAGAAAATTAGGTACCTGTGCATCCCGTAAGATATCTTCGCTGCTCTGGTTCTTTCTCAGAGTACCAAACGAGGGTGGGCCTGCAGACTGGTCCACAGTGTCAAACATTGAAAAGGGGCGTACTTTCTTCTCTTTCTCCCTCAGCGGAACCTCCCCGTCATCAGCTGAAGAAGACAGAAGGAAATCACATTCATATCCAAACTCTGCAACTTTTTATTCACCCTTCTAACTCTCTCTGAAACTCTGTATCCACTAAATGCTTTCATATTTTTTAAATTAAATAGATAAAAGAGTAACCCAAATGCTACAATGATAGTACCTTTGTTCCGCAGCTAAATAAAGATACTGTAGAATACTATTAAACACGGCCCATAGTTTTAACACACTAGATAAGAAATACACAGGCACCTACCTTTCAGATGACCAAAATATAATGTTCAGGAGCAGCACAAATAAACCTCACCTTGTTCCAGGGTATTCCCAGCACTTTTCAGTACAGGAGCAGAGCCTTGGCTGGGGAAAAGATCTGCATTTGAATGACTCCAATCAGGGACAAGTGGATGGACTTTAGAGCCTAGAATGCAGAAAAGCAGTTATAGAGAAGAGTATTCTAAAGAGCTTTTCATTTTACTGCTAAGAATTTTAACCTCTAAAAACAGATTTCAATTTCAGATTCAAAACAACAATTTATTTAGGAAAAAATTGTATTAGATTTTATATTTCTAATTTAAGATTTTCTCCCTCACTCAAGCAATTCAAAATTAGACATAGCAGATATGTTCAAGTCTGCTTGAACCAGCCAGAAAAAAATTACTCTTCACTGTGTAAGAAAATATCACCATCACACACAGAAAATAATTTACAACTGAGCACATCCAGGGCTCTGAGGTATGTCTTACAGACAACGCCAGAAATTATATGTTCACAACCAAAAGGCAAAAAATCCATGACTTCTAGCACAGACTTTCACAAATCAGTGTGTTTAAGCTTGTTTCTACACTGGGAAGCAAACTTCAAATCTATGGCTTTTCTTTATATAAATAAAGCAAATGTAACTCTATAAAAAATCCAGAGAATATGACACTTCAGAGTAGTAATTATGGGAAAATTATGAATTTTTAAATCAGTTACTTTTTACACATGATAGTGGTTAGGAAAAACAAATAATACTATCACTTTCTCCTTCCAGGGATCTGAATGATAAGGTCATTAAAACATGTTTTCACCCCTGCTTTTCTCAAATGTCTCCCTTCATTCTCTTACCATTTCAAAACTGGCTTGGAACTCCCCAATTATATGAGGACTACACAAAATACAAACGCTGCTAAATATATTATTTATCCACATAAGGCAAGGAGCTTCTGTTATTTTTACCTTTATCTCTCGATATTTTTAACCGTTATTCTAATAATTACCAGCAAGCAAAGTCTCAGGCATAAGTACATTTGACTATTTAACACCATTCTTGAACACAATGGTTCAAGAATAACCCCACACTCTGTAACCTCACATAATCTCACATTCTGTAAAGATGACACTACTAACACCTATATATGGTGTTTTATCCAAAAAGGAAAATTCTCAAGTTAACATCAGATCAAAACTCTTTAATAAAAGGAAAGAACTTTTAAAAACAATTTTCTGAAATTATTATGTTTTATTTCATTTCCTGAATATAATTTATTATTTAGGGTTTAAAAACTTGTTACTGTAATAGCAAAGGATACAAGGGGATTCTTAGAATTTAAATGTGAACAAGGAATACTGAAGACAAAAGAAAAAATAGGGAAAAATAATAGTGGAGAAGAGAAGAAATTAAGTTATGAAAGGACTGAGAAATTGCTCGTTTTTACCTTTAGTTTGTGAAGCAGCCCCAGTTCTCATATTTGGCAGTGTCTGCATCTTCATCGGCCCCTCTGGAACCTGCATGGTCAAGGAGTCATCTGGCAGGACGGGTTTCACCAGAAGCTCGGGTCTTGAAGGAATCCGTGGCATAGTAGAGGACTGGATATAAGGACCTACTGCGGCCACTCGACTCGCTGCTGACACGGCTTGCTGGGGAAGACTTCCATCAGATGAAACCTTAGAAAGAGGCACAGATTCTTCAATATTACAAATCACTCTAAACTCAAAAAAAGCTATGACATTTTTAATGTTCCTATTTCCTTAAAATAAGGAGGATCTAATAAGAGAGTCTATAAGAAATGTCCCCAAACAAAAACACTTCACAGAGAGCTCTTGCTCATTCTTTATTACAAGTTTTGGAAAGAAAAGTAGAGCTACATAAAAAGTAAAACACCAGCAGAGTTTTTGGTGCGAGGATCCATAAACACTGTCCTCTTTTTCTCAGGGCACACCTTGTAATGATTCTGTAGAAGCTGCTTATTAATAACTGACCTCACTGGACTGGTCATCCTGTTTCCTCCTCCCTAGGCCCATTACAAACAGCCCCACTTACTGGTAAATTTTCTTTGTGCTGCAGTGCTGCCTTCTTCTTCCACAGCCTGTCCCTCAGCTCATTAACGCGCTTATCCATGACTGCCACTTCTGAATTGCGCTTATTCAAACACTCCCTCTGTTGTTGCAGCTTGGCATTCTGCTCTTGATTTAATTTGTTTCTTAACTGAATAAAATGAAAAAAAAGAAAAGAAAAAAGGGACCCAAGCAGTAGGAATAAAATGTTCTCAAACAATCACAAAGACATCAATTACATAATTTCTAAAAACGTAAGGTTCCTCCACCACTCCACATTTCTCATCTTCTGGTTTAAAATGAAGTGACACCTGTGATAGACCTCTGACTGGGTTATGAGGAATGCCTCAAACTTCCTGTATGCAGTACTATGAAGTTTATTCTGGATTCTTTCCAGGTTAGGTCCTTCTCCCCCTTTAAGAAAAAGCAACTAAAATCCAGTATTTCTTGCTACTTACATGAACAAATTGTTTTTGGAGAGAAGGTTACACTGCATTTAGTAAGTGGTTAAGTTTTACCTGTAGTTCCTTGTAGAGGCGATCCAGCTCGGCCACTGCAGACTGGTTGTCGTGGTGCCCATCTATCCTGCCATTCTTGAGCATCTCTAGCTGTCTTGTAAGTTCCTCAACTTTTGACACAGCCAGAACGAGCTCCCTCTGTTTTTGCTGGAACAAACTATTCATCTGTTCAATTTCCTCCACTAGAATGAGATAGAGAGAGAGAGAGAGAACAAACAGCAACAGAAGTTTAAAAGAAAAACAACAATGGATCACAACCCAGGCAAAAACTTTCTAATGAAGAGTAGAGAAAATTTTCAGAAATGACCTAGAACCGACCCATTTCATTTAGAAACAACTGAAATCAACACAGGCATCTCTAAACGTCTGTGCCACTGTCTCTTTAGCAGAATTCATATTATAAATATTATTAAACATTAAACACAAAACTTTAGTAACAATGAAATTTCTTAAAAACTTTCTTCTCAATTTTATAGTGGCAGATGACACTATTAAATCACTAAGATTTTCATTATAATGGTTTTGTAATAGATGGAACTATTATATGAATAAAAATCCTTGCCTAGATCAAACTTTCAGTCAAAAAACATTCAAGAAAAAAATTCATTCAAGAAAAAAATTTTCCAAAGGTAACTTAGAAACCTTTTCTAAACATTCAAGAGCTGAATTCAATTCATAGGAACCAGCAAAATCCAAACTGAATTATACTAAAAAAGAAAGAAAAAAAACCTTTTATAAAGTTCTCTTCAAAGTCTCATCATCTTACTACATCTTCTACTTAATTACTTATATAAATGTCAAACATCAGTGTGTTTTCTTAAACCAAAGCAATTTAGTACATAATCTACTTACCCAGTTTCCCATTGCTTAGTCTCTTCTGTTCCACATGGCCTTTAAGTGCTCTCACTTTTTTTAGCTTAGCTTCTTGATTCTCAGCTATTTCTTGCAGCCTCTTGAGTTTCTCCTGCTCAGTAGCTTGTTGCTGTTGACGCTGATCTTGTTGTTTCAAAAACTTTAAGCGCTGTTCCTAAAGAGAAAGGCAATCAACAGATTTATCATTTTAAACAAGTATACCACTAACCTGGAAATAATCTAACTACAATTGTTAGATACCCAAACTGAGATGCACCTACAACATTTTTCTAGTCTCAAACATCTGTCCTATAAACTGCCATCAGAACCACTGTAGTATCTTGTTAAAAGCATACTCTACACTTAACAAATCAGACTCTTATGGAGTAAGAGCCAAGGGATCAGTAACTTTAATCCAAATGATACTTATACAGCAAGCAATCAGTGATTCTTGAACTAGTTTTCATGAACTGCTGCTACAATTTCAAGAGCTCATGTAATAAGGATAGTATAGAAAATGGTTTAAATCTCTGTCATTTATTAGCTATGAGACTTTGGGCAAGTTACATAGCCTCACCAAGTATGAACAAACGTTTCTTCATCTATAAAATAGGGATTATAAATCCAAACCACCTCATAGGGCTGCAGTGAGGACTAAATGAAACATGAAATGTAAAGCTCTTTAAATAGTGTTCAGTCAATAAATGGTAACTGAAAAAGAGCTAAAGAAATACTTTACCCCTTCAGAAAACTGCAATTAAAAATTATATTCCTGTTGTAGTTTAAAAATCTAAGTAAAACTGAGTGAGAGAGCTACACAATTTACAATCCAAGATAAATTTCTCAGCATAATATGCCCAAAACATATACATAGAAATAACTGCAAAATAAGGAAGCCAAGGTTAGAGATTTATTCTGCAACAATCAATCTTTTTATGTCAATGCATGTCCTTGCTACTCAGTGCATGGGCGTTACCTGGCAGGTTAGAAATGCAGCATGCCAGACCCCAACCAACACCCAATAAATCAGAATATGAGTTTTTAACACGCCCCCTGGGTGAACTGTATACATATCACAGTCTGAGAAGCAATGACATAAATGATTTTGAAAAGGCTGGTGTCTGGTATCACAAATAGGAATGACTGCATAGAAACCCTAGGAAGTATTGTATGGAAGGCCACAGTACACACTGAAAACCGCCTTAAAGAATTCCTGGCCATCAGTTCAAAGCCCTTTTGGGTAACTTGCTATCTATATCTACTCCAGCTTCAGTGAACTGACAATCACTGAAAGACAGGTCAGACATGGATACTGAGTATCTAGACCACAGGTTAGCAAACTACAAAGCCAACAAGCCAAATCCAGCCTACTATCTGTCTAGAAAGTAAAGTCTCATTGGAACACAGCCATATCCATTTGTTTACATATTCTGCACAATATGAAGGTTTTATTGATATTCAGCACATCATGAATCCACTGTTTGCACTAAAATGGCCGAGTTGAACAGTTGTAACAGAGACAGTACAACCTGCAAAGCTTACAATGTGACCCTTTACAGAAAAAGTTTGGTGAATTTGGTTTAAATAAGAAGCCCAGGGCTGGCAGAAGAATCAGTAGCAAGAATGGTTTTGACAGTTACACAGTGGGGTTTCTATATTTCCCTTGTTCAAGACCAGGATTAGCATTAGTTGGTGGGTGGAAATGTCTCCAAATAAAGGCAAGCAGGCTGTTTATTGGTACCAAGCAATAGAAGGGGACAGTGTTAGCATTAGTAAACTTTCAAGATTTTCTTGCTGTAAGTAATAAGTAAAAGCAAAAATAGTTCCTAGCAGCAAAATGGAAGGTTTTTTGATGCCTTTCTTGTTTTACCATCATATAGCATGGTTAACTTGGACCTGAATAAGGGATCAGGAAGCTCTTCAATAAGTGGGATGATTTAACAGTGTTAGTCTTCACACAGAAGTTTCTATAAAATGCTACAGCAAGGGGAAGAAAGCACCATGTAGTAGACATTATCTGGGTTGATAATATTAACTCATATCTGTGAGGTAAACTGGCTCAAAAAGGAAGATGAAGTGTAAATAGCTTTACATTAATACACATTAACAATAGTGGCCAGTTAAGTCTTTTAAAAGAAGACATTACCTTAGTAGCCAGCATTTGCTGTTGAGCCTCAATCTGTTGCTGCTGGCGAGATGCCATTTCCTGAAGTTCAGCAAGAGTCAGATCCATCCTGGGACTATTAACCTACAAATAAAAACATAAACAATCATACACTGACTTATAAAATGATCAGAGATTCCGCCCTCAAAGGAATATTTATAAGCTTCATCTAAACAAGCCATGACAAAACTATTAAGCCATTTTCCTTTCAAAATATTAAGCACATCATTAATTTTTATATCTGAATACTCACCTCATTCCACATATAATGAAGAAAATTATTAAGATGCAAAACATACAATATACAGTTCAATAATCTTTTGTTTTATGTTGTAAATTTAAAGATAAATATTTCAACAGCCAGTGATAGAAATTGAACATTTTGGAATTATCTTGCTCTATGGTTAATTTATATTTGATGAGTAGTGTTTGGCCATTAAACATGTTAGGGACATTGATAGCAAACCAAGAATATAATCACCATATGATACTAGCATTAAAAAGTTCAAGATAACGTTGGATTATCAGGAATGAAGAATGTCTAGGTTCACAATTTGTATTCTACATTGTCTAGATGTTCCAGCCAGTGCAACAAAGGAAAAGAAGTATTCAGATTGGAAGGGAAAAAGTTAAGCTGCTTTTATTCACAGACAACGTGACCACCTATAGGAAAATCCTATGGAATTCTACAAAAAAGCTACCAAAATAAAGTAGTTTAGCAAGATAAAAGATAAAATAAGCAAAATCAATTGTATTTCTATATATTAGCAACAAACACTACCATCTTAATATAAATTATAACTAGTATTCTAACATAGCAACAAGGAGGTATTTTTTAATACCATTTAAAATAATAGCATCAAGAAACACGAAATATTTAGGGATAAAATTAAGAGAAGAATTGCAAAATCTCACACTGAACTACAAAACATTGCTGAGAAAGAAGGCCTAAATAAATGGAATATACTGTATTCATAAATGGAAAAGGTCAATATTATCCAAACAGAAATTCTTCCCAAGCTGATCTACAGATTCAACAGAACCACAATCAAAATCCCAGCAGGTACTTTTGCAGAAATTGAGAAGATGATACTAAAATTTATATAGAAACGTAAAGGATCTAGAATAGCCAAAATACTTTTGAAAAAGAAATGAGTTAGAGAATTTACACTATTTTACTTCAAGACTTACAAAGTTCCAGTAATTAAGATAGTATGATATTGCCATCCAAAGAAAGAGGTCAATGGAACAGAACAGAGTCCAAAAACAGACGCACACGTGCATGGTACAATTAATTTTAGTCAACAGTGTAAAGGCAATTTAATAAAAAATGAATAGTCTTTTCAACAAATACTGCTTGGACAAGTGGATAGCCACAAGGAAAAAAATACAATAAAGCTTTGATGCGCACATTATTTGCAAATGTAAACTCCAAATGGATCATGGACTTAAATGTAAAACCTTCAACTACAAAACTTCTAGAACAGAACAAAAGAAAAAAAAAATTGTGAAAAGGATGGACGAGGATTTCTTAGACATAACACCAAAAGCATGCTCCATAAATTAAAAAAAAAAATTGATCCTCATCAAGATTAGGAACTTTTGCTCTTCAAAAACACTGTTAAAAAAGAAGGAGGGGTGCACAGGTGGTTCAGTGGTAGAATGCTCGCCCTTCATGCAGAAGACCTGGGTTCAATTCCTGGACCATGCACCTCGACCCCCACCAAAAAAAAGAGGATGCATTTTGCTCAGCAGGTAGAGTTATCATCTGTCATGCAGGAGGCCCGGATTTGATTCCTGGTGCCTGCCCACGCAAAAAAATTAAGTAATAAAATAAAAGTCTAGACTGGGAGAAAATATCTGCAAATTCTGTATCTGATTAAAGATTTGGACCCAAAATATATAAAGAATTCTCAAAACTCAGTAATAAGAAGAAGCCAAACAAGTCAATAAAGAAAAAAAATGGGCAAAAGATTCGAACAAATACTCCACCAAGAAAAGATGCTAACATCATTAGTCATTAGATAAATATAAATTAAAACCACATTAAAAAATTTTAAAAACCACAGAACAACACAGGGAACCCTAATGTAAACTATATGAATATAACAATAGTGTTCCACCACAAAAGTTCCACACTAATGCAGTATTAATTAGGAAAACTCTGGGTATGTGGGTGGCGGTATGTGAAAGGAGGCAAGAGGGCAGTATATGGGAATTCTGTAAAACTACAATTTCCCTAATAAAAAAAATTAACTATGTGCAACTGAGAAATGTTAAAAGAAAAAAAAATATTGATACACCACTACACACCTATTAGAACAGCCAAAATTAAAAATACTCAATATCGGCAAGGATGTTGAGGACCTGGAACTCTTCGGGGTAATGTAAAATAACACAACCACTGTGGAAAACAACTGATAGCAGCTTTTGAAAAGGTAACGCACACCTACCTTATGACCCAGCCATTTCATTTCTAAGTATCTCTCCAAGAGAAATCCAACTAAATGTCCAAAGCAGCTTAATATGCAAAAGCCAAAAACTGGGAATGAGCCAAATGCTTACCAAAAGGTAAACAGATAAACAAATTATAGTTTATCCAGACAATGGAGTAATTACTGAGCAATAAAAAGCAATTAGCTAATGATATACACAACAACATGATGAATCTCAAAATAATTATGTTGAATAAAAGAAACTAGACAAAAAGAGCACAGACTGGATGATTCCATTTATACAAAAGTCTAGAAAAAAAACACTAATCTGTAGGGACAGAAAATGGACCTATAGTTTCCTGAGGATGGGAGAAAGGGAAGACAGAATGGGAGGGATTACAAAGATACACAAGGAAACCTTTGGGGGGCGATGGATATTTTGGTTATCTTGATTGTGGTGATCATTTCACCCACACATACATTTAAATATATGACATATATGTCGAAACTTATCAAACTACATTCAAATGTGTGTTTTTTTGTAGGTCAGTTATAGCTCAATGAGGGAAAAAGATTGAATCAAGACACGCCCAACTCCTGTTAATGGGTGACCATTACATCATCCTTTCAGCACTGTAAGGCAACTATAAAATCAAAGAACAGGAACAGGAGGAAAGTGAAGAAAGGCAGAGGAAGAGCAAATGGTACCTTAGCATAATTTGAATTCTAACACATACTTATTGTAGACTGAAAAAAGGTAATTTAGCTAAGCCTTAACAGTACTAAAAGTTTTGACTCTGAAAAGAAAATGCCTACAAGGTACACCAAAGATACTGGCTAAAATTCATATTCATTAATAGCACATTAATATATAACTTTCCATTTTGCTTTAAGATATCATAGCAACAAATAAAAATTACCAAATAATGAATACTTCCTCAAACTTATGCAACATTTATTTTGTACTAAATTGGTGGTACATTTAGCATCTAATTTCTTACCATAGTTATCTAGCGACCATTAAATATTAAATGTTTCTGTGAAATAATTTTTATTTTATTATGAAGTAATTTTCTAAATAACATTTAAAAAAAGTCATCCTTAATCCACTAAATAACAAAGTAATCTGAGATTTAAAGGTTAAAAAAGTAACGTTATTATGGTTTATATAGTACGGGTACAAAACAATCACTTACGCCATTCTCCTTTCTTCGATATTCACCAGGAACTTTTACACCATTTCTTTTTAAACTTGGATCCTGAGACCTTGCTCCACTCACTAAGCACAAAATTAAAACACTATGCATTAGCACTAAAGATGCAGATACTGAAAGTAGATCAGTTCATTTCTGAGTCCTGTTATTATTGCTGTTTGACACATTAAGTTGAATGTATACTTAAAATATGTTCTAAAAGCAGAGGCGTTAAAGTCTCATAATTCAGCCTACTTAGGAAAATCAATTACTTACTTAGAATAATGAATCGTTAGCACTCAGAAATACCACATACTAAGTATACACTAGGAAAGCTGCATGATTCGGAAACCAAAGGCGGGTAAATAAACAAAATAATTTCATTTCTGATTAATGGGTAATTCACACCATTTACTTACAGTTGCTTCTCCTGGTTTTCTATTTAGCTATACAGATGTGAAATAGGAATAGCTTCATCAAAAGAAATGAAAATTAAATTAGTCAATCCTTGGGTTCATTAACAGTGATTGTAATTTATGGGGGGAAGGAAGCGACTGAAAATGAGTAAGTGGTATATTGACTATGTGGTTTATTGAGGACATTTTGTAGTAATTCATAAGCACTGTGTGTGAAGTACTGCCCCATTTATTTAAGTAAAAAGTTTCCATTTTTAGTTTGGAAAAGTATTAGCTGGAAAACACTGAATATCCAGCTTATGTGGCTAAACAGGATTTTTCAGGCCAAAATACATGGGTCTGTCAGTCCCACTTAATGCACTATAAGAAGAAATTAGTCTTGGTTTAAACTAACACATTTTGAGAAACAAACAATATCAACAACAAGAATTTTAAAAATAATTAAACTTATACCTGTCATCCCAGAAATTAGACAAAGTATTAAACTACCTCTCGAGAAATTTTAGATTAAAATCTTTTTTCAATAAAATGTCTAGTGAACCTAACTTGAAGTTTAACACATATTCCTGTGCCAATAAATAAACAGAAATGTCACTCCTCAAAGCCTAAAATGTTAGCTTTATTTTTAAAATTCTGTTTACTTCTCCAGTGAAAGAGCTCAGGTAATCTGTCACAGTAATTCTGCAAGGAAAAAGAAAAACTTCTATAATTTAAGAATAACTGCCTTCTTTGCCATCTCAAAGGAAAAGCACTTAACTAGTCTCTTATTCACGTGTTCAGTTACATAATCCTGTTCAAGAGTATGCAAAAGCAAGAGTCTAAAAAATCATTTCATATACCTTTTGGGCCACATGTCCTAGTTAAATTGCAATATATAAATATATATATATGGTAACAATCTCTTAATCCTTAATCTAGAAGTCTATATTTAAAAAGGTTAATTTTTAACACTGAAAGGCAATACTGTTTTATCCCAATTTAAACACTGTGTGGCACTGGTGTGTTGCAACAATGTGTAAAGAGTTCCTTTATCTTCAGATTCTATATCTCACATTACAGACACATTGACACCGCATATTTCACTACTGAGAGGCTGTTTAATAATTTATCCAGTACTAATTAAGAAGATATTTGAACTGGTGGATGGAGAAGTAAAATTCAATTCATTCATCAGAAGAGGTATATAGTAATATAAAGAGCAAAACAAAAATAAAATGCAAGTACCAATTTACAACTACAAAAAAGAAGGCATAGGAAGAAAAATTTAAGTTTACTTAAAATAAAATTGCAGACACCAGTACTACTGAAACACAGTAAGCTAGCTCAGGTGATTCAGGTTCCACTCTTGGCTCTGCCTCTAGATGTGTGGCCTCTGACAAGTCATTCAACCCCTAAGGAACGGTGTGTTTCATCTGTAGAGTGGAAGAGGCCACACTGAGGCAATTCTAGGGCCCTACACACTCTAAACTTAATTTCTAATTGCTTAGTACCATATGGGCACTTGTATCAAAGGAATATTTAATTACAAAATTGAGATTTTATAGCACCCAATAATTAACATTACTTACATTCTTACTCCCAATAATTATATACTGAAGTCACAAATTACACTCAACTTTCCATTTTAAAGATTCCACATTTACAGAAATACACAGCAATAGTGCTTCCAACAGTGACTGTCCACTGAGAACACAGCTTCTCTCACGTCCTACAAGACCTCCAGGGTCACAGGAAGGCTGGTGCTGCCTTCACTGTCCTGTGCTGCTTCCGCCCTTTGGTGTTACCTCCTACCTTGTCCTGACGGTCAACCAAAAACCTCTACTCACAACCGTAAGTCACAAAAGATGTGACCACCTGACTCCTTTGTTCTCTACCTCCAAGTCCTACCTTCATTCCAATCACTTTACTTTCACGTAGATTGATACATCCAAAAGCTAGAATCTCAGTTCTGTAGCTACTTCATCTACATCTAATCCAGACAGATTTCATGGCCAAACACAGAATCTTATTACCTGAGTGTTCTACCTTTGAAATCTTAAATCCAAACATTTTACCTTTCAATGAAAACCTCCTCTCAATCTATTTTACTCATTTCCTTTCATTACACCTATTCTTTAATCTAACTGAGACTCCCAGTCTCCTAATCCACTCCACTTTTTCCGCACTGCCCCCTCCAATATCACTTCTTCCCTACCCACCTTAAATGATACAGTTCATTATTAGAACCTCTATCTTGCCAACATCCAACCCCCCCATCCTCTGTCCCACTGACTTTCCACTGAATTTGTCTGCCAAAAACCCAACCTCAGACCAACCCAACTGTCTGCTTCCCCAGGCACAAGCCCCACCTGGGCTGCCGTGCATGCT
>PVIY010032452.1:15534-29069 GCA_004026745.1 Myrmecophaga tridactyla
GGGGGCACCTATTGTAAAGCATCCTAAAGTGTATGCTCTTACAGTAGTCTCATCTATTCAGGAGATTTCTGATTTTGAGATACTGAGCTATTTGTGTATAACCTGGTCATCCCCAGAAACTTCAAGTATTTATGTGACACGTGAAACTCTTGAGTTAGAGCTATAAAGCTGTAACAGCCAACATTACCCCACACAGCGACTGTACGGCAGTTGTTAAAAAGGCTGAAAAAGCAATCAGACTTCAACTAGAGACAAGAATGAAGCTGACCTGGATAGGATTAAGGCAAATCAGAATGCAGGGTAAAGAATGATACTGTCCATTTTAAAACTTCAACTTCTGTGTAAGATCAGTGGAAGGGGTGTTTATTTGATACAAAATTTATATTTTAGGTAGCACATTATCTAATTTAACTTGAATGATCAGCTTATTTGAACGCCATAATTATATGGAATCTTGAATAGGGCATGAGATTGTGTTGGTTTGCAAGGATTAGTGTGATGCCCCAATATATCACAGAATAATCTGGGCAGAGAATAAAAAAGTATTTGCAAAGTCTCCTAGGGGACTGGGAAGAAAGGAGGAAATATTCAACTTCCCATTTGGGGAATTCCTGATCTTCTCACAAGCAGTCGGGACAACCAATTCAATAGGTTGAGTCTCAATCTTGGGGTTCGCCCCTATGAAACTTATTCCTGCAACAGAAAGTCTAAGCCTACTTAAAATTAGGCCTAAGAGTCACCTCCAGAGAACCTCTTTTGTTGCTCAGATGTGGCCTCTCTAAGTCAACTCAGCAGGTAAAGTCACTGCCCGCCTCACATCCCACCAAATGGGACATGACTCCCAGGGATATAGACCTCCCTGGCAATATGGGACAGGACTCCTGAGATGAGCTGGGACCCAGCATAATGGGATTGAGAAAGCCTTCTTGAACAAAAAGGGGAAGAGAAAAATAAGACAAAGTTTTGGTGGTTAAGAGATTTCAAACAGAGTCAAAAGGTTATCCTGGAGGTTATTCATATGCATTCTATAGATATTAGTTTACGGTATTGGAGTAGCTGGAGGACAGTACCCAAAATTGCTGAGCTATGTTCCAGAAGCCTTGATTCTTGAAGATGACTGTAAACTATATAGGTTTTACAATGTGACCATGTGATTGTGAAAACCCTGTGGCTGATGCTCCTTTTACACAGGGTATAAACAGATGAATTAAAAAATAAAGATAAAAAGTAAATAATAATGGGGGATAAAGGGTAATAAATTATAGATTTAAATACTAAGAGTCAATGAAAGGGAGGAGTAACGGGTATGGGATACAGGAGTATTTTTCTTTTTTCTTTTTATTTTTTTTCCTGGAGTGATGCAAATGTTCCAAAAATGACCTTGATGATGAACACACAACTATGTGATGATATTGTGAGCCACTGATTGTACAGCATGCATGGACTGCATGTGTGTGAAGATTTCTCAATAAAAATATTTTAAAAAAAATTTGTGTCTGATGCTCCTGTTATCCAGGGTATGGACAGATGAATTAAAAAAAAATAAGGAAAACAAATAAACAAATGATAAGGGAGGATAAGGGGTAAAAAAAAAATGGGTAGACTGAAATACTAAGTGGTCAATGAGAGGGAGGGTAAGAGGTATGGGCTGTATGAGTTTTTTCTTTTCCTCACCATTTCTTTTCTGGAGTGATGCAAATGTTCAAAAATGATCACGGTGACGAATACACAACTATGTGATGATACTGTGAGCCACTGACTCAATACTGCAGATGGGCTGTATATTTTATTGAAGATTTCTCAATAAAAATATTTTTTAAAAAGTATGGTCAAATTTCTCTGATTTTCAAAACAAAACAAAACCATTATCCTTTCTCTCTTCCCTCTGAGAGTCAGCTCTTAAGAGTGGTCTATCCTCACTGTTTCTACTTCCTTACCTCTCATTCACTCCTCAAATTACCTGGCTCCTGATAACGTGCCAACTCTTTCCCAACTACTCCAATGCACAAAACAAAAGCTCAAATATCTGCTAAGATTCATAAAATATTACCTACCAGAGTCCCTGCTAGGAGGGCGTTCATGACGAAGAAAGAAACGAACTTCATTCCTCTGACTTCCAAATCGTTGGAGAACATCAAACATTCGCTCATTATCAGCAACTGGACGTTCTAAAAGAAATGAATTGAAATCACATTATCAGTTGGCAAAAAAAAAAAAAAAAAAAAAGAGAATCATTTAACCATCTATACTTCCTGCAAACTATGCATTTTGAATGTATGAAAAAATTAGTCTTAGGTAATTGTTTTTCATTAAAAGAACTCTTAGAAAATGAAGTATCACAGATTTTCCACACATAAAATCAGTGTCAAGCCAGAATGGAGTACTAGAAAAAGGAATGGATCTGGGCCAACAGTAGGGAGTTCAAGATTCTAATCCAGTGAACCTCTTACTAGCTGTACATTCACAGTCATGCCATTTAAATATTTTAGGTTTCAAAAGTTTCTGCTCAGGTTGGTCTCTGAAGTTCCTTCTAACTCCAATGTTCTATGATTCTATAAATATAAAAATAGAAAAATTTAAAAAAACCACTCTCTAAATATCCTAGTCTTACTACTCACTAGGCTATTAAATTATACTTTCAAAAGCAAATTATATTAAAATTCAGACATTCATTTCCAATGAAAGGCTATTTACTATCGTGGAAATATGTATCTGTCTGTCTCCTCTTCTAACAAGACTACCAGTTCTCAGAACTTTCATGAAGCAAAAAGGAGGGCACATGTTAATGCCCTAATAAATGAAAGCTTCAGAAAAAATAATGTATCTTGAACACCCCTAGAAAAATCTTTTAATCTCAAGGGATCCAGGATATAAAATCCAAACATACTGTCTGAGAATACAACTGCTTAAGATCAAAGAAACTCAAAGTTAATATAATTCTTAAATATAAGAACTTTGAAATATTCTAAGCAAACTCAATAAACTAATCAGGAATTAAAGACTAATGTTATGTGAGTACCTCAAATGCAGAGAACAGAATAGCCAAGCATACAGCAGCCAATTTTTTAACTAACTCTGAAATTAATCTACTTGATGGCAACAACCAAATGCAGTTCTGGGTCTACTTCCAGTAATATGGCATACTGAGATGACACAGATAACTCCCTTCTGTAAATCACAGAAATTCTAAATGAGACCACACCCCCAACAAAAAGGAAACACCCATAGCTGAGTAGACATCCATCAAAAGAAATTTTGAGTAGACCCTTCTCGCAAAAGAAACCAACATAGCAGTATTCAAAAGAAACAAGGGAAACCTCCAGGTTCCAGGAGCAAAGACAGCACTCAGAAGACAAGAAGTCACCTCCAGCCCACGTTACACCATCCAGAGGAATGCGAACCTGCTGCTAAGCTCCAGGACTGAGGTCCCAGTGGCTGCTCTTCCATCTGTGCCAAGCTCATTATCTCAGGGACTTTTCACTCGGAATTGGCTCAGCCTGGAAAACTCACTGCCCAGAACTTCAGAGGGCAGTACCATCCAGAGTCAAGCCTCCCTTTCAATTCAGATAAAACAGGCACCCCCTCTCCATCACTGTCAATTACCTCTTGATATTATCTTACTTTTCTTCGTGGTACTATCACCACCTGCTTTTATTCTTTTACCTATTTGGTGTCTAACTCCACCAGGAGACTGTGAACTCCCTGAGGGTTGGGATCCCTGTGATGTCTTGTTCATCTCAGAATCCCTAGAAGTGTGCCAGCGTCTGGCACACAACGGGTACCTAATAAATATGGCTGAATGAATAACTGTAGACTTTAAGGGTAATAGATAAATAGAATGTTTTACTTCCCAAACTTGCAGAAGGAAAAAAATGGGAAAAAAGGAAACAATTCACAGTAGAAGTACAAATACACCAGTAATTTCATAAATGAGAATAAATTAAACACTACTATTATAAAAAAGAATCTCAGCTAGATTTTTCTAATCCAGCTAAGCTGTTTGAAAGAGACATACTTAAAATATTATGACACTGAAAGTTGAAGGTACAGAGATGACTGAGTAGGCAAACATCAATCAAAAGAAGGCTGGAAAATTTTCTTAAAAATGATCATGGTGATGAATACACAACTTTGCGATGATATTGTAAGCCACTGATTGTACACCAAGTATGGAATGTTTGTGTGTGAAGATTTATAAATAAAAATAGTTTTTTAAAAAAAGGCTGGAACAGTGTGCTAGTTTGAAAGGATGTATGTCCCCTAGAAAAGCCATGTTTTAATCTAAATCCCATTTTGTAAAAGAGGAATAATCCCTATTCAATACTGTATGTTTGAATCTGTAATTAGATCATCTCCCTGGAGATGTAACCCAATGAAGAGTGGCTGCTACACTGAATTAGGTGACGATATGTCTCCACCCACGCGGGTGGGTCTTGATTAGTTTACTGGAGTCCTATAAAAGAGGAAACATTTTGGAGAAAGAAAGAGATTCAGAAAGAGCAGAGAATGCTGCAGCATGACGAAGCAGAGAGTCCACGAGCCAGCGACCTTCGGAGATGAAGAAGGAAAACACCTCCTGGGGAGTTTCATGAAACTGGAAGCCAGGAGAGAAAGCTAGCAGATGATGCTGTGTTCACCATGTGCCCTTCCAGATGAGAGAGAAGCCCTGACTGTGTTCACCATATGCCTTCTTCTCACTTGAGAGAGGAACCCTGATCTTCATTGGCCTCCTTGAACCAAGGTATCTTTATCTGGATGCCTTAGATTGGATATTTCTATGGACTTGTTTTAATTGGGACATTTTCTTGGCCTTAGAACCGTAAACTACCAACTTATTAAATTCCCCTTTTTAAAAGCCATTCCGTTTCTGGTATGTTGCATTCTGGCAGGTAGCAGATGACAACAAACAGCAATATTAATATAAGGCAAAATATTGACATTAACACAAAAGGCATTAATAGGGATAAAGAGGTAGCATATTTTGTGATAAAAGAAATAAGCCACAGGAAGACAATAATCCTAAACCTATATATATAGGTTATACATATATAACAAATACCTGTGTTCTTTTGTATATTGCTATGATGAACATGGGGGAAAAAAGTTTAAGTATTGTGGTAAAGGTAGCATGTCAGGATAAAAATAATGACTTCACAGTTTGAGGCTTAGATCTAGTTTCTTTGCCTTTTGTTTTCTATTTTATCCAAGTATACAATATGATTATAAATAATATAATGTATCTGTTAAAGTAGTAAATCTTACTCAATTACTGCAACTGATGGAAAAGAGTAGGAAAAGCTCTATTTAGCTAAATTTCAAGAACGTAAAAATGCTTTAGAATTTCATTAAAACCCTATTTTGAGCTACATTATTTTTCTATATGCACTGCCTCAGAATTAAATTGTGTAGCCTTCTGTTTAGTTTTCCAAATGAAAATTAAACAGTACTTTTGAAAATTAAACAAAAGCTAAAAAGAGTTACAAAGCTATGTCTAGAAAGCTATAAATATTCAGTTCCATTTCCAGTAATATGGCAAGGAAGGTTATTTACATTCAAAACTCTTGGCTGAAAACAACCAAAATATTAGATAAAATATTAAAAGCATCTTCATAAAAGCAGGGAGAAACTGACAAGACTGTAAGGAATTAGTAGGTCAAATAATAAATGAAAGGACGATCCTAAGGAGAGTAACAGAAAATGCTTTATCCTGATTGACAGCATTTGCTATACCTGGCAAACTTCTCTGTGCAGTTCCTTCTAACTGCAACACAAATTTGAGCTATCCTTTTAGCCGTCGGGCTGGACACAAGGGACAGAAATAAAAATTTAGGGCCTGTCCACAGAGGAGAGGCTAATAAGACTCCCTATTTCCTTATAGCTAGTATTCTAAAGAACACTTATCTTCAGGAAAAGGTAAAACAAAAATAAAGCCAGCCTCCTTACAATCCCCCACTTTCAAGATACTATGAGGTAAATTGTCCTGCTACTTAAGAGGAGAAAACTACCCAGCAACAAATCCCTGAACAGGAAAAATGTTCTACCATTTTCATTGTAAAATATAACACATATACAAAGCAAAGGCAGAAAAAGCAATAACATTCAAAGCACGCTTCAACAAGTAATTACAGAACAGATTACAGAGTTTGAAAACAACCGAAATATCCTCAAGAAGAGACTGCTTAAACTATGTTACATCCATATCTTAGAATGTTACTCAGCAGTTAGAAGGAGTGCACTACTACACAAATGGACATTTGCACACCAATGTTTATAGCAATATTATTTATGATTGCTAAGAGACAGAAACACCACAAATGTGCATCAATCAACAAGTGGCTCAACAAGCTGTGGTATATACATACGATGGAATATTACACAGCTATAAGACAGAATAAAATTATGAAGCATGTAACAGCACAGATGAACCTAGAGGACATTATGCTGAGTGAAATTAACCAGAAACAAAAGGTAAAATACTGTATGGTCTTATTTGAGACTTTGAGAGTTGAAATTAAGAACACAGGTTATCAGGAGATAAAAATAATGTAGAGATTAGGCAACTGGTGCTGAAGGACTACAGGTTGTCCAACAGGACCGACTGTAAAAATTCAGAAATGGCTGGCACAATACTACTTGATGGTAGCACAACAATAGAAGTACACTGAATGAAGTTGAAAGTGAGTATAGTTGAGAGAGAAGGACTGGGAGCATGCATAAAACCAGAAGGAAAGACTTCAACGCCTAGAGTGGACAATGATGGTGATTAAATGTACAAATAAAAAAACACTTTTGCATAAGGGAGAACAAATGAATGTCAATATTGCAAGGTGTTGAAAATGGATGGTATACAGGAAAAAGCATAATCAATGTAAGCTAGGGTCTATAGTCAACAGTAACACCATAACATGCTTCCACTGAATTTTACAAATGCGTTATGCCAAAACTAAAGTAAACAGGTGGGGGTATTGGGAAATGGTATGGATTCTTTGTGAAAGAAAAGGAAATGTCTTCATACAGCTTATGGTGAAGAAGGCATGTCTATACTTAGGTTGGATTGTATGATGTGTGAATCATCTGTTTAAAAATGAACAGAGAGAAACAAGTGCTAAAGAGAATGGGGAGAAAGAGATGTAAGTATTCACCATCAGTAAGGAAACTGAGAGGTGCAATCCCTTGGATGGCAGTGTG
Source organism: Myrmecophaga tridactyla (assembly GCA_004026745.1). Classification (NCBI taxonomy): domain Eukaryota; kingdom Metazoa; phylum Chordata; class Mammalia; order Pilosa; family Myrmecophagidae; genus Myrmecophaga; species Myrmecophaga tridactyla. The sequence goes on from PVIY010032452.1 coordinate 22,723, forward strand.
GTGTTTCCACAGGAGGCTAGGTGTGGGGTTGTCATATGATCCTGCAATCCTGTTACTAGGTATATACCTGGAGAAACCGAGTATGGGGACACAGTGTGTTTCTGGCAGCAGTATTTGGGATTCCCAGTGGAGGGAGGTGGCCTAAGGGTACAACTGAGGACTCAAAGGGGAAACTGTGGAGTACACACACAAAGGACTACTGAGAGATTCATATAAAGGACTACTGAGCAGCCACAAGAAGGAATGAAGTTGTGAGGCAGGCAACTAAGTGAATGAACATTAAGGGCTATTTGCTGAATGAAATGTCAGAAACAAAAAAACAAATACTATAATGCCTCACTCTATCAGCTAACTATAATTTAAAAACTCGGTGAACCAAAGTCGAAAGCATGGGTTATCAGGTTGGGCCTAATGTAAAAGGTCCTAGATTGTAAGCTCTTACAGCAGTCAAATACATTCTGAAGCTCTGTTATTTCTAAATTCTGAGATTCTGAGCTGTTTGTATATAACCTGGTCGTTCCCAGAAACTTGAGTATTTATGTGACACCCGAGACCGCGAGTTAGAGTTCTGACACAATGAAAATCAGCAGTACCCCACAGAGGAAATGTTTAAAAAGTTGAAAAAGGGATCAGACTTTGATTAGAGATGTGAATGAAGCTGATCTGGATAGGACTAAGGTAGATCAGAATTCAGGGTAAAGGATGATATGGCCCATATTCTAAAACTTCAACTTCTGTGTGAGACCAAAGTAAGAGATGTTTATTTGGTGCAAAATTCAAATTTGGGGTAGCGCATTACCTAATTTAACTTGTATAGTCAGTTTATCTGAACATTATAAGTAAATGGCATCCTGAATAGGGCATGAGATCTTGTTGGTTTGCATGGATTAGTGTGATGCCCCAATATATCTTAGAGTAATCTGGGCAGAGAAAAAAAAAATGGATTTTCAAAGTCCCGTTGGGGCACTGGGAGAAAGGAGGAAATATTCAACTTCCCCATCTGGGAAATTCCTGATCTTCAATATGCTGAGCGTATTGAAACTTACTCCTGTAAAGGATAGGCTAAGTCTACTTAAAATTAGGCCTAAAAGTTACCCCTAGAGAACCTCTTTTGTCGCTCAGATGTGGCCTTTCTCTCTATGCCAACTCAGCAGCTGAACACAATCCTCTATCCTCTCTGCATGGGGCATGACTCCCATGGGTGTAAATCTCTCTGGTAACATGGGACAGGATTCCCTGAATGAGGCAGGACTCGGCACCATGGGATTGAGAAAGCCTTCTTGAACAAACAGGAGAAAAGAAAAATGAGACAAAATAAACTTTCAGTGGCTGAGAGATTTCAAACAGAGTCGACAGGTTATCCTGGAAGTTATTCTTATGCATTCTATAGATATCCCTTTTTAGTTTGTGGTTATTGGAGTGGCTGGAGGGCAACACCTGAAACTGTCGAGTTGTGTTCCAGGAGCCTAGATTCTTGAAGACATTGTATAAAGACAGAACTTTACAATGTGACCAGGTGATTGTGAAAACCTTGTGTCTGCTATCCCTTTTATCCAAGATAAGGACAGATGTGTAAAAAGTACACAAATAATAGAGGAGATAAGGGGTAAAGTGGATTGAATTACTAGTGGTCAATGGTTATTTCTTTTTCTGGAGTGATGCAAATGTTCTAAAAAATGAAAAAATGATCATGGTGATGAATACACAACTATGTGATGATACTGTGAACCACTGATTGTACACCACGTATGGAATGTTTATGCGTTAAGATTTATCAACAAAAATTTAAAAACAAAAAAAGAGTGCACTACTGATACCTGTACCAACTTGCATGGATCTCAAAAGCATTACACTGCATGAGAAAAATCAAAATTTGAATTTAAAAATTCATATATGTGCTATTTATAAAAGGCATACCTAAAACATAAAGATACAGAAAGGCTGAAAGTAAAAAGATGGAAAACATATACCACGCAAATTCCTACAAAAGGAAGCTGGTATTATGATATTAATATCAAACAAAAATATAGCACTTTTACACACACATTTCAAAAAGGACACAAAAAATGTTGGAGAGAACCAGAACAGTATCCCTCTCATAAAGCAAAGGATCAGAGTCAACTGCTGCAGAAAAACTTAAGGAAGACCAAATTTAGAACTGGTTTTATGAAAATAGTTCTCAATACTGGGAGCAAAACTCAGACAGCAAGGGATTCTCTCTCTAGCCTAGGCCTCTTTTTCTGAACTTCAGTGAAATCAAGCATTTCACGGAAGAGAGTAAGCCTTGGCAAAGGGAAAGAACACTTCTTCCTCTAAGAAAATAAGAAGAAAGGGTAGGTACACATTCAGAAAGAATCTGAAGTACAGAGGAAGGAGGAAGCTCACAATGGATGGTTTCAATATTTTCAGAATTGAAGAGTACCACTAAGGGTAATTTAAAGAATGCAAAGAGAAAGAGGGAAAAGAATATACAGAGCTGACAAATAAAATTAAAAAGGTAAATGATGGAATTAAGAAACTCCTTCTCAGTAACAACTTTGAATGTTAATGGACTAAACTTGACAATTAAAAGATACAGATTGGCAGAATGTATTAAGAAACATAATCCAGTTATATGTTGCTTACAAGAGACTCATCTTAGACACAAGGATACAAATAGATTGAAAGTGAAAGGATGGAAAAAGATTTTCCATGCAAGTTGTAACCAAAAGAAAGCAGGAGTAGCTATACTGATATCGGACAAAATAGACTTTAAATGTAAAGACATCATAAGAGACAAAGAAGGACACTATATACTAATTAAAGGGTCAATTCACCAAGAAGAAATAACAATCATAAATGTTTATGCTCCCAATCAAGGAGCTCCAAAGTACATGAGACAGATACTGGCAAAACTGAAAGGAGTGATAGATGTTTCAATAATAATAGGAGTCTTCAATACACCACTCTCCTCCATAGATAGAACAACCAGACAGAAGATGAACAAGGAAATAGAGAAGTTAATAACTTGGTAAATGAGTTAAACCTAACAGACATATATAGGTCATTACACCCCAAAACACAATTCTTCTCTAGTGCTCATGGAACATTCTCCAGGATAGATCATATGCTGGGGCACAAAGCAGGTCTTTATAAATGTAAAGACATTGAAAGTAATCAAGTCACTTTCTCTGATCACATTGGAATGAGGATGGATCTCAATAACCACCAAAGAAAGAGAACATTCACAAATAACATACTCTTAAACAACCAGTGGGTCAAAGAAGAAATTGCTAGAGAAATCAGTAGCTATCTGGAGATGAATGAAAATGAGAATACAACTTATCAGAACTTATGGGATGTGGCAAAGGCTGTACGGAGAGGGAAATTTATTGCCCTAAATGTCTATATTAAAAAATAAGAGAGAGCAAAAATCGAGGACTTTTTCCACACCTGGTGGAAATTGCGAAAGAACAGCAAACCAACCCCAAAGTGAACAGAAGAAGAGAAACAGCAAAGCTTAAAACAGAGATAAATGAATGGGAGAATAGAAAGAATCAATAAAACCAAAAGTTGATTCTTTGAAAACAATCAATAAAATTGATGGGCCATTACAAGACTGACAAAGAAAAACAGAGAGAGGACGCAAATAAACAAAATCAGAAACGAGAAGGGATGTGTTTAAGAAATAAAAGAAGAAATAAAAGAAATCATAACAGAATACTATAAACAGCCACATGCCAACAAACTAGACAACTTAGATGAAATGGATAAATTCCTGGAGACACACAAACAAGCTACACTGACTCAAAACAAAACAGAAGATCTCAACAAACCAATCACAAGTAAAGAGATTCAATCAGTCATCAAAAATCTTCCTACGAAGAAAAGCCTAGGGCCAGATGGCAGGACAAAGAAATAAAAGGCATTCAAACTGGAAAGGAAGAAGTAAAACTCTCATTATTTACAGATGATTATGATACTATACTTGGAAGATCCTGAGAAATCTACAGCAAAGTTACTTGAGCTAATAAACAAATTCAGCAAGGTGGCAGGATATAAAACTAATGTGCAAAAATCAGTTAACATTTCTATACACAAGCAATGACCTAACTGAGGAGTCAGTTAAGGAAAAAATTCCATTCAAAATAGCAACTAAAACAATCAAATACTTAGGAATGAACTTAACTAGGGACGTAAAGGACTTGCACACAGAAAACTACATAACATTGCTAAGACATTCCCTGCTCATAGATAGGAAGGCAAAATATAGTTAAGATGTCAATTCTCCCTAAATTCATCCACAGATTCAACACAGTACCAATCAAAATTCCAACAACCCACTTTGAAGATTTGGAAAAGCTAACTATCAAACTCAACTGGAAGGGAAAGAAAACACCGAATAGCTAAAAGCATTCTCAAAAAGAAGAACGAAGTGGGAGGCAAAACACTCCCTGACTTTAAAACCTATTGTAAAGCCAAAGTAGTCAAAAGAGCACGGTACCGGCACAAAGACATAAGCAGTGACCAATGGAATCAAATCAAGAGTGCAGAAATAGACCAACAAATCTATGGTTAACTGATTTTTGGCAAGGCCCCTAAATTCTCTGAACTGCGACAAAATAGTCTTCAATAATTGGGCATAGAAGAACTGGACATCAATAGCCAAGAGAATGAAAAAGGACCCTTATCTTACACCCTACACAAAAATTAACTCTAAGTGGATCAAACACCTAAATATAAGAACTAGCACTATAAAGCTTCCAGAAGAAAATGTAGGGAAACATCTTCAAGACCTAGTAATAGGAGGTAGCTTCCTAAACTTTATACCCAAACAAGCAACAAAAGAAAAAATAGATAAATGGGAACTCCTCAAAATCAAATGCTTCTGCACCTCAAAAGGCTTTGGCAAAAAGGTGAAGAGGCAGCCAACTCAATGGGAGAAAATATTTGGAAATCACATCTCAGACAAATGTTTGATTTCCTGTATATACAAAGAAATCATACAACTCAACAACAAAAGAGCAAAACAACCCAATTACAAAATGGGCTAAAGATATGAATAGGCATTTTTCTGAAGAACAAATACAGATGGCTCCAAAGCACATGAAGAGATGCTCATTTTCATTGGCTATAAGGGAAATGCAGATCAAGACTACAATGAGATACCACCTCACACCTATAAGAATGGCTGCTATTAAACAAACAGGAAACTATAAATGTTGGAGAGGATGTGGAGAAACTGGGACACTTATGCACTGCTGGTGGGAATGTACAGCGGTGCAGCCTATGGAAGACTGTTAGGTGGTTCCTCAGGAAACTAAATATTGCGTTGCCCTATGACCCAGCAACAGCACTACTTGGTATATACTCAGAAGAGCTGAAAACAATGACACAATTTTTTCATTGTTCAAACAGACATTTGCACACTGATGTTCACAGCAGCATTATTCACAATCGCCGAAAGATGGAAACAAACCAAATGCCCATCAACAGACAAGTGGGTCAACAAAATGTTGCATATACATATGATGGGATATTATGTGGCAAAAAGACAAAGTGACATCCTGAAGCACATGACAAGATGGCTGAGCCTTGAGGACATAATGCTGAGCAAAATTAGCCAGATACAAAAGGATAGATATGATATCATACCACTTTTATGACCAGCATAAAGGTATAATCAGAGGCTTATAATACAGAATATAGAGGACTTAGAGATACACAGAAGCTACACAGAAGCTAGAGATGGGTGAACCGATAGTAAATGAAGTTGAACTCCAATGTAAGGGAATAAACAGGAGCAAAGGTGATTCTCTAGTGAGTCTATAAGTAATATTTCCATATTGAAGATGAACAAAATTGAAAGGGGAAGTATAGACCTACATGTCTCACTGATTCACACTAGAAATATGAATTAGTTTCTCGCAAGAAATGCAATAATTTGGCGAGTGTATATTTAGTGGTTTTCTTTCTCTTGAGAACAATGAAATTATCTAAAATTGAGAATGTTGATGGACTGTGGACTTTGGGCCCTATACATGATGCCTGATGAATGCAGGTGGCTGAAGGATGCACTGACAGAGAAGTTGATTGGTGAACGATGGTATATACTTATGAACAAAGGTTGTGCTGCTACAAAAAGGAACAAAGTCATGAGGCATGCAATGATGTGAATGAACATGTGGGACATTTGGTGAGACAAAATAAGCCAGAAACAAAAAACCAACAATGGTACAGTCACCTTTAGAAAATGCTTACACCAGATTCCAAAAGGGTTCCATGCACTAGAGTAACTCTCCAAAAACTTACAACCTCCAGATGGATCCCTGGTCCAGATAAGTCCTGAAACCTAGCCCAGCCCATCC
>PVIY010032453.1:0-28980 GCA_004026745.1 Myrmecophaga tridactyla
TTGCTTGAAAAAATATCTGCTTAAGTCCTTGCCCATTTTTAAATTGGGTTATCTTTTTGCTGTTGAGTTGTAGGAGTTCTTTATATATTCTGGATATTAAATTCATCAGATATATGATCTACCCTTGAAATTTTAACTTGCTTCCCTACTGTAATGAAATCTAAAGATAATCAATTATCTTTAGTCTCATTCCAAATAATCCTTTAGATCCAATAATCCCTGTCTAGGCTTGCATTGCTATTATAGTCCAAGCAATTTTCTTTCTTACTGTTTTTAACCTCATAAATTAAACAGCATTATTATTATTATTGCTTTATATAAAAAAGCCAAATTTGTTTAGGATTACCCAGATGTGAGACTTTCTTTCTAGAATAATTTTCTTTCTTCGTGAAGCCTATCCTTTGGAAATTCCTTTAGTGAGAAGTAAATTTTTTTAATATAAACTTCCTAGAATTTATTGAAATTTCTGAATCTGTGTATTATTGTCTTTCATCAGGTATGGAAAATTCTCAGCCACCATTAATTTGAAGACATCTCTCCCCCATTCTTTTATCTCTTTTTGGAACTCTGATGAGACTTACAAGGCAACTTCTTACTCTAACACTTATCTTATCCAGTATCAGTCTTTATCTCTTCGGCTTCTGGGCTATGTTCTTTGAAATTCCTCCAGATTTATCTTCTAGTTCAGTATTTCAATGTTGTCCATTATACTGTTTAACTTATCTGGGATTTGTCCAACTTTTATTATGATCATTTTCAAAATTCAAATAAATGGAAAGAAACTTATACTCCTATATACTCCCCATCTTTATTCTACAAATAGCATCTTTATTATATTTGCTTTAACACTAATCTATCAATCTGCATTTTTATTACATTTGCTTTAACACTAATCTATCAATCTGTGCATCCCTCTAATGCATCCATCAATCCAATGTTTTTGTATATATTAAAGAAAGTTGCAGCATCAGTATACTTCCCCCATTACTTCCATTTAATTTTAAGTTTTAATTATTATAGCTTTCATTCCGAGAAGTTCCTAGAATCTATTTTCTCCTATCAACCTAGTCAGTTCTGATAGTTTCTTGCTCATCACTCACCTTCTAATTATTTCTTTATCTCAAACATATTAGATTTACTTGTTTAAAATCTTTATCTACACATTTGGCAATAAAAAATACAGGATGCCAAGTTAAATTTGAATATTAGGAAAATGACAGGTTTTTAGCATCATATGCCCCATATATTGCATGGGATATTCTTATACTAAAAAGTAATTAATTGCTTACCTGAAACTCAAATTTAATTAGCTATCCTGAATTTTATCTGGCTACTATCTGACAGTTCCCATATCTGAAGTCTTTATAGGACAATTCCCATATCTGTATATGGGAATTGTATATTTTTTCATTGTATATTTTGATTTGGAGATTGTTGGTTCACCTTTGTATAAATTTCTCTGTCTGATTTCTGCCAGGCTATAGGTTGAGGGGACATTCCTTAAGGAAGAAATTGCATTTGCTTCTGCCAGTTGGCTGGGGCCCCAGATCTGGATCTACTTTAAAATAAAATTCTCAACTGATGGTTTTCTCCACCATGCATAGAGTATAAATTCAGGCCACAAACCCTCAAAAGGGCTAAGTGGTCACAAAATGTCAAGGAAGGCTTTTTATTTTCTTTTTTTAAACTTCTACCCAAAGCCAATGTGGAAACAATTGTTGCTGTCTACCTCTTCTAGGTGTATGTTTTCCCAGTTCACTCTTTTCCTCAGTTATACTATTCCTGTGTCCTGGTTCTTGTTTTTTGGCTTGGGGTGGGGGTGGGGGGCAGGAGTGGAGGCAGGTGTTCTTTTCACCCCGTACAGATCTAATCCTTAGTACTTGGTACCTGAAGGTAGACGCTCTGGGTCTTTATGTAACAGCTTCAGTGTTTACTTACTTATTTCCAGTGGACTGCTGTCCTAGTTTATTCCTGGCATCAAAGGAATTCCAATACTTTCTTCAGATGCATCCATTTTTTAAAAGAGTGATTTTAATATTTTTGTTGGCTTTTTTTTTAGATGTCTTGTAGACCCTCCAGATGGCCTTATCATTGAACACCTGTGTTCTTTATTCATCATTAGAGTTTTAGAATTTATGAAATTAAAGAGTTGCTTCAGGTATTGTTAAATGTAGAGATCTAAACCAGGCAGATTCTATTTGACCATTAAAATGTGCAAAACAGAATAAGCACAATTCCTTTCAGAATTCTATCTTAAGAAACTAATCTTTTTCTGGGTGTGCCACATGGTATAAAAGTAGATGAATTAAAGTAGCCATATATATTTTTAGAAGTGTAACTGGAATGATCGGCTTCACTAGTTTGGTGCACAAATTATAACATCCCTATACTATTCACAGTAATCCATCTTATTGGAGACCCTAATCTAATGATTCCCATTTCCATCAATGCAGAATCCACTCCCTGGCTGGGGTTCCCCAGGTACAGGCTATTTATTTCATATCCAAATCCTCTGCCTTAGGTCCTGAAACTCACCTGGATGCACAGGTAAGGAAGAGTCTCCAGTCTTCCGGATAGGACAATGCTCCTGGTTACATTGCACTCTGATAATCTAGTCTGTATTTTGGTTAGCATCCACCTTCCCTTGTAACAAATGACTACCTAGGGATCCTTGGGATCTTCTCCTTTCCAATGAAAGGAGTGACTCAATATATCTGAAATATTCTAATGACCTTATACATTGAGAGGGAAGGATTGTGTGCTTGAGGGTCTCGATTTCATAATGCTCTGGGTCCCTATGCAAAATTCCTGCCCCGTTTCTAGCATCTAAAGGAGTATTAGAAGGGCCAGCCTTTTTAAGTCATTTAAAAAATGGACATGCAACACCCTTATCCTAGGATAATAAGTGCCTAATTAAAAGGGACCACTTATGTGATTTGCCCCAGAAAAAAAAATTTCTCCCAAGATGAAAAATGCCTTTGGTCTCCAACACTAGATATGGTAGCAGATGGAAACTTTTAAAATGACAGCTTGTGGCTTAAAAAAAAGAGTACAACTATTTACCTCACCAGACAACTACTACAAAAGAGTTTAAAGAAGTGTCCCCCCACAGACTGCTTATTAGTTGCAAAGAGGAAAAACAGGAACTCTATAGTAGTGAAACCAAACAATAACTTGACCAGGTGATCAAAATTTACTCCACCAAGTAAACAACTATATTGAAAAAAAGAATAAAGATCTTAAATCAGAAACCTATCTTTTTACAATAAGAAACCAGAAAAGATGAATAAACTAAACCCAAAACAAGCAAAGGAAGGAAATGACAAAGACTAGAGTGAAAGTTATTGAAATATGAATTGAACAATAACAGAGAAAATCAATAAAACCAAAAGATGGTTCATTAAAAAGATCAACAAAATTGATGAGCTAACATTATACTTAATAGTGAAAGACTGGATATGTTTTTCCTCTAAGATCAGGAACAAGACAAGGATGGCTACTTCACTACTGCTATTTAACACTGTACTGGAGGATACAGCAAATGTAAGTAGTCAAGAAAAAGAAATAATAGGCATCATATTGGAAAGAGAGAAGTGAGGCTATCCCTAATCACAGATGACATTATCTTTTATATAGAAACTTCTCAGGGATCCACAAAAAAATATATTAGAGCTAATAAATTGGGGTGTAAGAGTAGTCCAGTGGCGGAATTCTCGCTTGCCATGCGGGAAACCCGGGTTGGATTCCCGGCCCATACATTTCCCAAAACAAACAAAAACAAAAATTCAACAAATAGTCTGCAATAATCGGATACTCACATGGAAAAGGAACGAAATGTGACCCCGCCATACAGCATACAAAAAGAAAAAAAGAATAAAGTACATAGGTGTAAATTTAGCAAAAAAAGTACAAAATGTGTACACTGAAAACTATAAAACATTATTTAAAAATTTTAAAGAACAATCAAATAAATGGAAAGGAATCCCATATCCATGGATCAGAAGACTTAGTATTTTAAGAGAGCAATACTCCCCAAATTGATCTGCAGATTCAAGGCAATGTAACATCCCAGAAATTGACAAACTGACCCTAAAATTCACATGGAAATACTGAAGTTACTGCATGTAGCTGCCTATGTGACCCAGTAGAAGTTAGAGGTCAGCAGACATTGTCAGGGTGGAAAAGAATGTATAGATGGTATCATAAACCCCTTATCTCTCCCCTGATATGTTTTTTTTTAATGTTTTTTTAATAAACTTTTTTATTAATCTCCCCTGATATGTTGATAACAAATCTCCAAACCCCTGTCATGAGACCCTGCTGAAACTCTGTTCCCATACCCCATAGAATGTCCTTGTCCTAAATCCTTATAAGCTGCCCCTCGCACCCCCCACCTTTGCAGTGCACTAACTTCCATCTCCCGAATGGCTGCCGTTAGGAAGAATCCTCTCCTATCTGTAAGTTGTAATGTCTAACTGTATGCCTGATGTATTTTTTGGTCTTGAGCTGCCCTAATCCTTGCTCTTTGAGAGCTGGGTTGGAACACACATGAATTTCTTAGAAACTTACCAAAAAGGTACAATAATCGAGATAGTATAGTAGGAACATATAGGTAGATATATAGATCTATGGAACAGAATTTAGAGTACAGAAAAAATCTCACATTTATGGTAAGTGATTTCCAGCAAGGGTGCCAAGATAATTCAATGGGGAAAAAAAATCTTTACAATAAAACGGTGCTGGGACAACTGAATATCTACATGCAAAAGAATGAATTTGGACCCGCAGCTCACACCATACACAAAAAATAACTCAACTGGATGGCAGAACTAAATGTAAGCTAAAAATATAAAACTCTTAGAAGAAATTTAGGAGTAAATTTTCATGCCTTGGGTTAGGCAATAGTTTCTTAGTTACATCAAAAACACAAGTCACGAATGAAAAAAAAAATCGATAAATGGGACTATGCAAAACTGAGGTGAGCTCACTGACCTCCACCCTACTTGGGACATGACTCCCAGGGGTGCAAATCTCCATAGCAATTTGCAACAGAACTCCCAGGGTGAGCCAGGATCCATCATCATGAGATTGAGAAAGACTTCTTGACCAAAATGGGGAAGACAGAAATGAGACAAAATAAATTTTCAGTGGCTGGGAGATTTCAGAGTCAAGAGATTATCCTGGAGGTTATTCTTATACATTATATAAATATCCCTTTTTAGTTTATGGGGTATTGTATTGGCTAGAAGGAAGTACCTGAAATTGTCAAAGTGTGTTTCAGTAGCCTTGATTCTTGAAGATGATTGTATAACTATATAATTCTTACAAAGTATTGACTGTGTGATTGTGAAAACCTTGTGTCTGATGCTTATTTTATCCAGGGTATGGACATATGAGCAACAAATAAGGTAAAAAAAAAATAATAAAAATTGGGTAGATTACAATATTAACTGGATTGTTGTAAATGTTCTAAAATGATCATGGAGATGAATATATTACTATATAATGATATTGAGAGCCATTGATTGTATACTGTAGATGGATTGTATGTGTGTGAACATTTCTCAATAAAAATATTTTTTAGAAAACTGCCAAAAAAAAAAAAAAACGGGCAAAGGGCTTGAATAGACATTGCTACAAAGAAGATATACATATGACCATGAAAAGATGCTTAACATCATTAGCCATTAGGAAAATCAAAAGCACAATGAGATACAGTTTCATACCTACTAGGATGGATAGTATTTAACATGAAGAAATTACCAAGTATTGGTAAAGATATGGAAGAATAGGAACCCTTATACATTGCTAGTAGGAAGGTAAAATGGTGCAACTGCTCGGAAACCAGCAGTTTCTCAGAAAGTTAAACACAGAATTACCATGAGATCCAGCAATTCCACTTCTAGATATACACCCAAGAGAACTGAAAACAGAGACTAAAACAGATACTTGTACACCTATGTTCACAGCAGCATTATTCACAGCAAAAGAAGTGGAAACAACCCAAGTATCCACCAACAGATGAATGGATAAACAAAATGTTGTATATACACACTATGGACTATTTATTATTCAGTCATATAAAGGAATGAAGTTCTGACACATGCTACAATATGGATGAACTGTGAAGACATCATACTGAGTGAAATCAACCAGACACAAAGAGACAAAAAATGTTTGATTTCACTTATAAGAAAAACCTTACAATAAATAAGTTAATAGGGACAGAATGTAGATTACAGACTACCAGGGACTGGTGGGGGAGGAGTGAATGGGGAGTTATTGCTCAATGGGTATATAGTTTCCAAGTAGAGTGATATAAAAGTTTTGGCAATGGATGGTGGTGACAGTAGCACAAAACTGTGACTGTAATTAATATCACTGAATTGTATACATGAAAGTGGTTAAAATGAGAAATTTTACATTGTATATGCATATGTTATTACCATAAAAATAAAAATAAAAAACCTCAAACTTTTGTGTTGCAAATGATACCATCAATGGAAGAAAATATTTGCAAATCATATATATGATGAGGCTGTATCCAGAATATATAAAGATCTCTTACAATTCAATAACCAAAGGACAAATAACCCAATTTACAAATGGATAATGGGCTTGAATGGACATTTCTCCAAAGATGATATACAAATAAGCACATGAAAACATACTCAACATCATTAGTTATTAGGGAAATCAAAACGATGAAGAGATTCTATTTTACACACATTAGGATGACTGTAACAAAAAAGGTGGACAATAACAAGTTTTGGTAAGGATGTAGAGAAATTACAGCTTTCATATGTTGTTAGTGGGAATGTAAAATGGTTTAGCCACTTTGAAAAACAGTTTGGCAGCTCTTCAAAAATTTAAACAAAAAGTTATCATATGCCCTAGCAATTTCATTTCTAGGTATGTATCCCAAGAGAAAAGAAAACATATGACTATACAAAAACTTGTCCATGAATGTTCTTAACTGCATTATTCATAACAACCAAAAGATAGTATCAGCCCAAATGCTCATCAGGTACAGTTATGTGCTACAACATGGATGAACTTTGAAAACATGCTAAATGAAAGAAGCCAGACACAAAAGATCACCTATTATAAGAAATGTCCAGAATAGGCAAATCCACAGAGACAGAAAGTAGGCTAGTTCTTGCTTAGGGCTGGTTTGAGTAGTGGGGGTGGGGGATGATCAGGAGTGACAGCTGATGGCTACAGAGTTTTTAAGGAGGGTTGAAAAATGGCATAAAAATTAAACTGCTGTGATGGTTGCATAATAATCCTGTGACCATACTAGAAACTATTGAATTGCACACTTTAAATGAATGAATTGCATGCTATGTGAATTATATATCAATAATACTGTTTTTTAAAAAAATAACTTTGCCAATGAGGGACAGATGGAATCCATATACTAAAGAGCTGTACAACATGTGATTCTGGGCTGGATCCTTTATTGGAGGGAAAAATGTCTAAAAGAACAATTTTGAGAGAATAAACAACATCAGAATATGGAGTATAGATGAGACAGAAGTATTTTATCAATCCTGAACCTGGTAACCATATTATGGTTACATAAGAAAATATCTTTGCTATTAGGAAAAACATACCGAAGTGAGAGGCATGATGCATGCAATATATATCCCATAGAGAGGTTAGAAATAAATAAACATGAAAAGAATGACCATAATAATAATTATATATTTGTATATGTATGTTTATATATAATTTAACATAAAAAGCCATAATTTAATACAAAACAGAAACTAGACAGGGAATAAGTCAAATGTGGCAAAATGTTAAAAAAATCTTTGAATATGAGTTAAAAATACACAAGAGTTCTTTTGATTATTCCTATAATTTTCATACAAGTTTGAAGTTATTTCAAAGTAAAAAATTGTAAAAGGCTATGGTTGAGGACTCTAATTCTAGCGTTTATTCCTTTTATTAAAAAGAAAACCTTTGCAGCAAATATGACAAAGATTAAAAGATTAATGAGTATTAATTTTGGATAGTGGGTCAAAGGATGCTTCTTAAATTCTCTAAACTTCTCTGTTTATTTTTTCCTACAAAAAACACAACAACAACAACAACAACAAAACCCTGCATGCCCAATTCTGCCTGAGAAAACCCTCCCTGGATTTATGGGTGAGGGTGATTTTGTCAGAAAGCACATGGCCAATGGTCACCTTTTCCTTTGGATTTATGCTTGACCACTTTCATGACCTTGAGCTGTATCACGGATCAGTTACTGGCTTTGTGATCATTGGCCATACACTAAAACAATCTGGGTTTTTTTTCTCTGTTGCTCTTAGAATAGAAAGTGGAATTTATGGAGTGGAATTTGTTACAATATAATGTTCCTTCTAGTTAAGTTACTGATAGTGAAAATCACCACGAGTGAACGACCATACATCCTAGATTCAAAGCCTATCAATTTCAAGATGCATTGCTGTTTAATGCTTTTTGAGAAAGAAAGGAAGAGAGAGAGGGAAAGTGGGAGGGAAAAAGAAAAAGAAAAAAGTAAAGACCACTCCATTGAATTTACAAATTTTCCAAAAAGATGCTTCATAGTATTAAGAAAGTATAGTAATTATCCTCCTTCTGGAGGATCCTCTATTCTTGGCCTAACTACTTTTTCAACATTACAAAGAATCAAAGAAGCCCTATTATTTTTTTTTCTATGCTGTATGGTGGGGTTACATTTCATTCTTTTTCCATGTGAGAATCCTGTTATTGCAGCACCATTTGTTGAATGTTTTTGTTGGTTTCTTTTGTTTGTTTGTTTGGGAAGTGCATGGGCCAGGAATTGAACCTGGGTGTCCCAAATGGCACGCAAGAATTCTACTACTGAACTACCCTCGCACCCCCAGAAGCCCTATTCTTTTTTTTTTCAGTCTACTAAATTTATTTTAACATTTGTTCCCCCTATTATTTATTTTTAATCCATATGTTTTACTCATCTGTTGAAAAGGTAGATAAAAGGAGCATTAGACACAAGGTTTTCACAATCACACAGCCACATTGTGAAAGTTATATCATTATACAATCATCTTCAAGAAACATGGCTACTGGAACACAGCTCTACATTTTCAGGCAGTTCCCTCCAGCCTCTCCATTACACCTTAACTAAAAAGGTGATATCTATTTAATGCATAAGAATAACCCCCAGGATAACCTCTTGACTCTGTTTGGAATCTCTCAGGCATTGACGCTTTATTTTGTCTCATTTCGCTCTTCCCCCTTTTGGTCAAGAAGGTTTTCTCAATCCCTTATGCTGAGTCTCAGCTCATTCTACGATTTCTGTCCCACATTGCCAGGAAGGTCCACACCCCTGGGAGTCGTGTCCCACGTACAGAGGGGGAGAACGGTGAGTTTGCTTGTTGTGTTGGCCTAGAGAGAGAGAAGCCCTATTCTTGATCATTACTGTTGCCTTGTAGAGATCCTCAGTCTCTGTCTCATGTGTCTAGGGGAGTTGGCAGTTGCTAAGAACTCTGTAATGTGGTGGATATACAGCTATACAAAAATTAAGGGTTAATACAGCAGATTACAAACATGCAGCCAATATTTTTCCTTACTGGAATTTACAAAAACTAGAGTAGAGGATGCTTTTTAAAAAGAAAAGATAATAATGGAGAGAATAAGAAAGGAGAGAAAATTTTGGCAACTGGAAAGCAGATGGACAATGCTGACTTAGAAGACCTCAGGAAGCTGGATTCCTAAACCTGCATGGAAGAAGCTGAGAAGCAATCCAAATCACACTGAAGAATACTGAAAAAGCACAGAAAAACTGGCAGCATCAGGTACCTCTGGAATTTGGGGTAATGGAAATGGTTAAAACAAAGGGGAGTGGGTAAAAGCTGTGTATAATTCTAATCCCCTCTCACCAGCCCCACACCAGCTGCTAATCGTCCTTCACCTAACAATGGCAGAAAGACTCAGATTTATTCTCTAGAGAGGCTGAAATAGAGCGTCTGTGGCTTGGAGGATGCCAAGCACATTTAAGGTAACATATCTAACACTGGGAGTTAAGAGTCTATGCCTAAATGTTTTTGTTCTTAGGAAATATACAATGAATTATTAAGAAGTAAAAGGTCATAACATATTGATATTTCTTCTCAAATGGTTAAAAAAAGAGAATGTGTGTGTGGTGTTGAGGCAGGCTAGAACAGGGAAAGAGGGGAGAGAAAAAACCATGAAGGAGCCCTTGAGCAAGGACGATTAATCAAAGGGTTTCATTGTTAATGCTGCTGGTGTGCAACATACCAGAAATGGACTGGCTTTTACAAAGGAGATTTATTAGGTTACAAATTTACAGTTCTAAGTCCATGAAAATGTCCAAATTAAGGCATCAACAAGAGGATACCTTCACTCAAGAAAGACACATCACATCTGGGTTCCTCTGTCACAGGGGAAGGCGCATGGTGATGACTGCTGGCCCTCTCTCCTGGCTTCTGGTTTCAAACAGCCTCTCAGCTCCTGTTTCTGGTGGCTTTCACTCTAAGTGTCTATGGACCCTCGCTTAGCTTCTCTGGGGCAAACTCTGGATCTCATCTCTTAGCTTAGGGCCTCTAAATGTCTGTGTCTGAGTTTCATCTTTTTGCTCTCTGTGCTGGCTCTCCAAGATTTTGTGCTTTCTCCAAAATGTCTCCCTTTTGAAGGACTCCAGTAACCTAATTAAGACCCACCTTGAATGGGCAGGGTCACATTTTCAGGGAAATGATCTAATCAGAAGGTCCCACCCAACAACACATCTGTCCCCACAAGACTGGATTAGGCTTAAAGGAACATGGCTTTTCTGGGGTACATAGCAGTTTCAAAACATCAGGAGGGCCAGTGTCCTGGACAGACAACCTGCCTGGGCTACCCATTTATGGGAAACACCTGGCTGCAGCCGACCCATCCAGAGCCAAAGGACCCCCACCTAAGTGAGTTATCTACAGAGAAGGGTGGAAACAACCAACCCACCCAAATGCACTATCTACCACCAGGCACTGCCCTGGAGAAAAGGGAGGGGAAAAGAAAGCCCTTGAACAAGGAAGGGGTGGGGATGGGGGAGCAAGTAAAGCTAACCTATAAAAGCAAAGGGCCTCACACTGCCTGTTACCTTTCCTCTCCTCCGTCTTTGCAAGAGTGCCCATATATTTTCTTACATATGTATTCAAAACATTTTCTGCCTGCTTATTCTATGCTATGTTATGCCTGGAAACCCAAACTCGGCAACAGTGTGGGGGAGATATGGTGGCCTGAGAAGTGGGCCCAAAGAGATATTCACATCAAAACGCTCTGGAACCTGTGAATATTACCTTATCTGGAAAAAAGAGTCTTTGCAGATGTGATTAAAGATCCTGAAATGAGATAATCCTGGATTATCTGGTGGGCCCCAAATGCCATAACATGTATCCTTCAGTTTCAGTTTCCTAAAGCTGCTGGATTGCAATATACCAGAAATGGGTTGCCTTTTTCAATGGGGATTTATTAAGTTACAAATTTACATGAAAATGTCCAAATTAAAGCATCAAGAGGAAGATACCTTCTCTGAGGAAAGGCTACTGGCATCTGGGGTTCCTCTATTACATGGGAAGGCACATGGCAACATCTCTTGGTCCGTCTCTCCTGGAGTAGTAGTTAGGTTCAGAAGTCAATTTGGCCAGGTGATGGTACTCAGTTGTCTGTTGCTGTGGACTTAAATCATCAGCATATGGCTGATTACATCTGTGGTTGGCTAAAGGGGAGTGCCTTCTGCAATGAGTGATATTTAATTTAATTAGCTGAAGGCATTAAGAGAGAGCTCAGCATACCTCCACTCAGAGTTCAAGGCTGACAGAGATCCAGATGTTTAGTGATGCAGAAAGGAATCACCCCAGGGAAAGTTGTTTGAACACAGAAACAGGGAGGGAGGGTCAGCAGATGTCACCATGTGCCTTCCCATTTGACAGAGAAAGCCAGCTGCCTTCCCTCCAAAGAACTGAAAATCTGTAATTAAATAAATCCCCTTTATAAAATCCAGTCCATTTCTGGTGTATTGCATTCCAGCAGCATTAGCAAATGAAAATACCTGGGTTCTAGTTTCAATGGCTCTCTCCAAATGTCTTTGAGAGTTTTCTCTCTCTTCCCATAAAGGACCCCAGAGGATTAAGACCCACCCTAAATGGGCTGAATCACATCTCAATTGAAAGAAAAATTCCCATCCACAATAGGTTTGCCTCCACAAGGATGGATTAAAAGAACACGGCCTTTTGTGGGGTATTTAACAGCTCCAAACCAGCACTCACCACCCTCTGGACCCCTAAAAGATATGTTCTTTCCATATGCAAAATACATTCATTCCATCACAATCTAAGAAAAGCCTTAAATCATTTCAGTAACAATATTAATACATAAGTTTATAAAAATCAGTTTCAGACATGGTTTGTCTTAAGGCAAAATTCCCCTCCTGCTGTGGACCTGTGAAACTATGAACAAGTTATCTGCCTTCAATATCTGTGAAGGAGGGACAGTAATAGGATAAATGTTCCCCCTGCCATAGGGAGAAATTCAAAAGAAAACAGCGGTCACTGAACCCAAACGGTTCTGAAAACCTGCAGGGCATACTTCATTCGATTTCAAGGTCAGAGAGTCATTTATAGAATGATGTTTTTTTTTTTTTTTAATTTGCATATGGGCAGGAGGCACCAGGGATCGAACTCCAGACCTCCAGCACAGCAGGTCAGAGCTCTGCCTGCTGAGCCACGGCAGCTGCCCTATAGAATGATGTTTTAACCTTGGGGCTTGAAAGTGGCAGTTCCACCCTCTTGAAGGGCTTCGCAGCAAACCCTGCTCTCTCCAAACACTGGGGTGAGAGTTCCAAATTCTCCAAACATTGGGGAGATCCCTATGATCTTGGCTCCACATTCTTCAAGTATCAGGTGGCACCCAGACTCTACCATCTCAAGAGCACAGGCTCACCCCTCTCTGAACAGTGGGGTTGTGGCCAGGCTCTACCCAATTGCCAGGGAATGTGCTTCATACTTTCTGAACAACGGGGTGGCCAAGTTACTCTCAATTTCCCAGGCACCTGAGAGCACTGGAGTGGTAACACTCTTCCTGAATACTGGGGCAGTGCAAACTCTGGGGCAAACTCACCCTTTCCAAATGCATGGGTGGGTCTGCTCTCCTGGCCTGAGGTTTCTTGGCTCCAGACCTTGGCTCCCATATTCTATCTACCTTTGAAGTTGTTTTTCAATTTGTCTCTTTTCCATCCATTTTAGTCCAGTCTGGTAGTGGCTCTACTAATACAGATCTCACAAAAACTTGTTAGTTTTGCATGCAGCTCACAGGGGTCTCAACAGTCAGACAATAGGACTTTCAACAAATCCTTTCTGGATAGCTCCATTTCCATGTCTGTCACACACTGAAATGGCTGACTGGTTAAATCCTCACACGAGGCTCTACTTACTGTGAACTCCCTGTCCAGAAACTCAGAATTTTCCAAAACACCAATTTCTGGTTTCTTTTTATTCAAGAGTTCAGTTCTCAGATGATCCCTTTCCTCTTGCATTTTACTATATGCTGCAAGGAGAAATCAGGCTGCACTTTCCACATTTAGTTTGGAAATTTCCTCAGGTAGACATCTGAGCTTGTCACCAACAAATTCTGCCTTCCATCCAACACCAGTACTCAATTTTGTTAAATTCTCTGCCATTTTGAAACAAGGATTGCAATTACTCTAGTTGGCAATGATGCATTCATCATTTCTAAGGCCTCAATGGAAGTACCTTTAAGCATCTATAATTCTACCAATAGTCTCTTTAAAGCAATCTAGGCCTTTTCTATCAAGCATCTCACAATTCTTCTAGAATCTTCTCTTATCCATTTATAAAGCTGTTCCACCATTTCTGGTACTTGTATCTCACAGGAGCACACTTCTCAATACCAAAATCTGTTTCAGTTTGCTAAAGGTGCCAGAATGCAATATACCAAAAATGGGTTGGATTTTTCAACAAGGATTTATTAAGTTACAAATTTACAGTCCTTAGGCTGTGAAAATGTCCAAATTAAAGCATCAAAAGTAAGATACCTTCTCTGAGTAAAGGATGCTGATGGCATCCAGGGTTCCTCTGACACATTGGAAGGCACATGCGGGTATCTGTTGGTCTTTCTCTCCTGGGTTCTGGTTTCAATGGCTCTCTCCAGGTGTCTTTGAGAGTTTTCTCTCTCTTATCCTCATAAAGGACTTTATTAAAGGGATTATGACCCACCCTGAATGGTCTAAGTCACATCCTAATTGAACAAAAATGTTCCACCCACAATAGGTCTACCCCAACAGGGATGGATTAAAAAGAACACGGCTTTACATGGGACAGAACTCCTGGGATGAGCCAGGATCCAGCATCAATAGATTGAGAAAGCCTTCTTGACCAAAAGGGGGAAGAGAGAAATGAGACAAAATAAAGTGTCAGAGGTTGAGCGATTTCAAACAGAGTCAAGAGGTTATCCTGGAGGTTATTCTCATGCATTATATAGATATCCCATTTTAGTTTATGGTGTATTGGAATGGCTGGAGGAAAGTACCTGAAACTGTAAAACTGTGTTCCAGTAGCCTTGATTCTTGAAGAATATTGTATAATGATATAACTTTTACAATGTAACTGTGTGATTGTGAAAACCTTCTGTCTAATGCTCCTTTTATCCAGGGTATGGACAGATGAATAAAAAATATGACTAAAAAATAAATAAATAATAGGGGGGATAAGTGGTAAAATAAAGTGGGTAGATTGAAATACTAGTGTCAATGAGAAGGACAGGCAAGGGGTATGGTATGTATGAGTTTTTTTCTTGAAATGGAGAGTGCAAGCCAGTGAGAGAGGTAGGGGAGGGGCCAGCTAGGGTGATACAAGATCCTACTGATACAAGATCCACAGTGGCTCAGCAGGCAGAGTTCTCACCTACCATGCCAGAGACCTGGGTTCAATTCCTGGTGCCTGGCCATGCAAAAAAAAAAAAAAAAAAAAAAAAATCCCACTATTTTTTGGTAGCCTTTGATTTGGCACTTGCCCTGTTATGGCAGTCCTTTAACTACTACCTGGACCTTTGCTAAAGATGTTTCTGCCAGTCCTTGCTGGTTACTGAAAGCTTCTGTCAGGGGGACAGAGCCTTGAAGTATCTCATTCCATCATCTTAATTGGGGCAGAGACAGAGTTTTATCTTCCTCAGTCAACTGACTGGAGGAAACTCCCTATGAGGCCAGAAGTACAAGCTGAGAGAGAGAAGGTAATGTGTCAGGAGTGAGAGCCATGGGTATTTTGGCACTTTCTTATATGAATTATACCATTCCACTTGATGATGGGTGCTGCTGTGCACATCAAACTTTACAGCTTGATGGATCAGACAGCATTCAATTCTTGATGGGCAACTCAGGTCACACTGGAACTTGGTGGCCCATGGTTAAGCATTCAATCTCAACTAAGGTCCAGTAATAAACCAAAAGCTGTTTCTCAAAAGGAAAGTAATTACCTGCAGAGAATGAACGCCCTGTTCCAAAATCTTAAGTGTCTATGCTGTTATTTATCTAAAAGGGCCTGCCAAAGACTCCAAATAGCATCTCTGTCACTGAGCTTCAAGCAGCATTGGACCTATGGATCATATGGCCCAAGAGACATATCAGTTTGCACAGCAGGCTGGACTTGTTGCAAAGCCTTCTCTTGCTCCAGACTCCATTCATAACTAGAAGGTTTTCTTTGGTTACTCAGTGAATTGGCTAGGAATTCCTCCAAACCTAAGGAGGAATATTCTGTCTCCCAGATTCAAACAGGTCTACTAGGCATTGCACCTCTTTTTAGTTATAGGAGGGGCCAGATACAACCACTTATCCTCTACCTTACGAGAAATATCTCTACATGCCCCCACACCTCTGTACCCTTAAAAATTTCACTGAGGTGGAAAGTTCTGGAATTTCTGTCAGAATTTTTTTTCCTACCTTGTAAAACAAACATGTCTTACCAATAAGGTTACAATAGTTGCTATTTCTTGCTCACTAGGTCCAATCAGCATAGTATCATCAATATAATGAACCATTTGGATGTCTTGTGGAAGGGAAAGGTGATCAAAGTTTTTGAAGATTAAATTATGACCTAAAACTGAAGAGTTAATATACCCATCAGGTAGGATAGGGAAGGTACATTGTTGGCTTTTACCAGCTGACAGAAAATGGCCTCTGGTGATCTTAAGTAATAGGTGTTGAGAGAAAAAAAACATTTGCCAGCTTAACAGTTGCATTCCAAGTACCAGGGGATGTGTTAATTTGCTCAAACAATGAAACCACATCTGAAACAGCAGCTGAAATTGGAGTTAGTACCTGGGCTAAGTTTATAATTCAGTATCATTCTCCAAGATACATCTGTTTTCTGCCCAGGCCAAATGGTTGAACAGGGATGTTTTAGCTTGCTAAAGCTGCCAGAATGCAATACACCAGAAATTGATTGGCTTTTATAAAGGGGATCTATTAAGTTACAAATTTACAGTTCTAAGGCCATGAAAATGTCCAAATTAAGGAATTGATAAGAGGATACCTTTTCAGAGGAAAGGCAGCTGGCATCCAGGGCTTCTCTGTTACATGGGAGGGCACATGGCAATGTTTGCTGTCCTTCTCTTATGGCTTCTGGTTCCAAATGGCTCTCTCAGCTCCTGTGGGTCCTTCTAGCTTCTGCTGGGTTGATTTATTCCTGCATCTCCAAATGTCTGTCTGGTTTCATCTCTCTACTTTTTGGGTTGGCTCTGAGTTCTCTCTCATAAAGGGCTCCAGGAAAGGCTTAAAGGCCACCCTGAATGGGTGAGGTCGCATCTCCATGGAAACAATGTAATAAAAAAATCCCATCTGCAATTGGGTGGGTCACCTATCCATGGAAACAACCTAATCAAAAGGTCTGACCCAACAATAGGTCTGTCCCCACAAGATCGGACTTAAAGAACATGGCCTTTCTGGGGGTACATAGTAGCTGCAAACTAGCATAAGGGGTATGGAGGGAATCACCACCTTTGCATCTTTCAAGTCCTTGATGGTGGCATGATCTCTGCAACCCTTCCAGGGATGTGGTATTGTTTTTGGCTTACTATTTTTTTTAGGTAAAGGCAGTTCTAATGCCTTCCACTTGGCCTTTCCTGCCATAGTAGCCCTCACTCCACAGGTCAAGGAATCAATGTGAAGATTCTGTCAGTGCTGAGTATGTCTATTCCAATTACACACTTAAAAAAAAATTATTAATTAAAAAAATTAACAAACCAAATAAAACATCAACATATATAATCAGTAATTCACAATATCATCACTTAGTTGCATATTCATAATTTCTTAGAACATTTGCATTAATTCAGAAAAAGAAATAAAAAGACAATAGAAAAAGAAATAAAATGAAAACAGAAAAGAAAAAAAAGATTATACCTACCATACCCCTTACCCCTCGCTTTCATTGATCACTAGCATTTCAAACTAAATTTATTTTAGCATTTGTTCCCCCTATTATTTATTTTTATTCCATATGTTCTACTCGTTTGTTGACAAGGCAGATAAGAGGAGCATCAGACACAAGGTTTTCCAAGTACATATTCTTAATTTAGGGGAATAACCACAGAATGAATTCAGAGACCCAATGGACCCACTGTGGTATGGACCTGAGCTACAACTCCACTGATTACCTGACCTCCATAAGCCCCTACTCTGATTGGTGGACACAGTGATGTTTGGGTCTCCTAGAATCAGTACCAGTTCAGAACCAGTTTCCAGTTTCACTGAAAAATCTGATCAATTCCTTTTCACCAATTCATAGTTAATGTGGTAAAAGTACATAGGTCCCTGTTCTAGTTCGCTAGCTGCTGGAATGCAATATACCAGAAACGGAATGGCTTTTAACAAGGGGAATTTAATGAGTTGGTAGTTTACAGTTCTAAGACCGAGAAAAGGTCGCAATTAAAACAAGTCTATAGAAATGTCCAACCTAAGGCATCCAGGGAAAGATACCTTGGTTCAAGAAGGCTGATGAAGATCAGCGTTTCTTTCTCAAGTGAGAAGGCACATGGCGAACACAGTCATGGTTTCTCTCTCATCTGGAAGGGCTCATGGTAAGCACAGCGTCATCTGCTCTTTCTCTGCTGGCTTCCTATTTCATGAAGCTCCCCGGGAGGCATTTTCCTTCTTCAGCTCTAAAGTACTGGCTGATGGACTCTCTGCTTTGTGGTGCTGCAGCATTCTCTGCTCTCTCTGAATCTCCTTCATTCTCCAAAATGTTTCCTGTTTTATAGGACTCCAGTAAACCAATCAAGACCCACCCAAATGGGTAGAGACACGTCATCACCTAATCTAGTTTAACAACCACTCTTGATTAAATCACATCTTCAGAGAGATTATCTAATTACAGATTCAAACATACAGTATTGAATAGGGATTATTCTGCCATTATAAAAAGGGATTTTGATTAAAACATGGCTTTTCTAGGGGACATACAACCTTTCAAACCAGCACAGTCCCCATAGAGATAGATGGCAAGGGAAAATATTAATAATATAAATTTTTGGTAATATAGCAGGGCTTTCAAGGGGACCCAGCCTCCCCTTTATCCTAGGGTTTCTGGGTTTGTAAACTGGTCCAAGTATAGGAATGAATTGAGGGGCCTTAACTCTCTGTTTTCATGATTCAAGTTAGACTTCTGTTCCCTTGACTGTCTGCTTATACAGGTCAAGTAAAAATTTGGTAGACTGCCATCTATTTCACTTCCAGGTATACCATGATAAACTAGACAGCCTCATAAGTCTCTGAGTCAGACTATTTTGACTACTGTTTTGACTTTGCTGTCCCTTATGGTAACTACACCCACTTTGTCATTGGTGATTAAATGCCACCATATAGCTCCTGCCAACTTGTATCTGATCATCCCCTTTGCATTTAAGGATCCTAGATCAGTGTTAGCAGATTCCACAGAAATAAGTGACCTACAGAGAAGAGTGACCACAGAGCTCTTCAAGGATGCTGGAGTCCTCTTCCAAATTTATTTCTCAGAGTTACAGTGAAAGATAAGCCCTTTGGACTCTCCCAGGGTGGGTGAGCACATCTTACAGGACAAATCCATTCTAACATTCTAATCTAAGCTTTTGATACCTTCTTCTACAGTATTCAAAGGCAGTTCTGGCATTTCTCACCTTCATTTAGTGTAGGTCACCTTTTGGTCCATGTTTCAGTCAACCAACAAGCTGTCAGAACTCTTTCTCAGCCCGCAAGCTACAACACTGAATCCAAAATCTCTGCTCATATCAGGAAAATTGATGTGATTCAACTTGCTGTTCCTTCCACCTTTATGTACCAAACTCTTAATATCCATTCTCACAAATATTTCTCAGATATCTGTCTGTATAAACTGGAAAAATCATCCAGTTCCTTTGGAGAGTAGCATACCTTCTAGTAAGTTACACTTTTCGCCTCACCTTTTGGGTCCTTCTGGGACTTGAATCTAGTTATTAGTCTAGAAGCAAAGAGGTGTGGTGGTGGTGCATCTTGAGGAGACTCAATAGTGTCTTGGAAGGTAACTACCTCAAGGAAGGCCAACACGGTTTTCTCAGGCAAAGGAGAGTTAACCTCTTCAAATGGAGGTACAAGGGCTGCTTCTACAGGCAAAGAAGACTCTGCAGAATATAGGGGTTCAATGTTCCAACTTCATCAGGATCTCCCAATTTCTAGGATCTAATTTTTTCCCAATCAATGCCCTCACTCTAACAGCAGATACTTTGTAAGTTTGGAAATTGAATTGTGTTGTCATTCAGCTACATACAGGATGCAACTCTGGGTTTGGTTTTTCAGAAATGTCTGCTCTGTTGTTACAGGAGATAAGGGTTTCTTTCACAGGCATTTTTGCAGTGCTCGAGCTGTGAATTTGAAGTCGTGAATTCATCCTTTTCTTTCTTCATTTTTTTCAACACAATTGGGTGAAACCTGCCTATTTCAATTTGCTAAAGCTTCCAGAATGCAATATACCAGAAATGGATTGGCTTTTATAACAGGGATTATTAGATTACAAATTTAAAGTTCTAAGGTCATGAAAATGTCCAAATTAAGGAATCCCGAGAAAGATACCTTGACTTTGAAGAAAGGCTGTTGGCATCTGGAATACCTGTGTTAGCTGGGAGGGCATGTGGGCTGGCATCTCCTGGTCCTTGTTCCTGGTTCATTGCTTTTAGCTTCCAATTCCAGTGACTTTCTCTCTAACCCTTGGTGGATCCTCACTTAGTTTCTCTGGGGCAAACTCTGGGTTTCATTTCTTGGCTTAGCATTTCCAAACATCTGTGTCTTCGTTTTATCTCTCTGCCTTCTGTGTCAGCTCTGAGCTTTCTCTCTGTTTTCTGCCTTCTGTTCTCTTCATAGAGGACTGCAGTAAAAGAATTAAGACCCACTTTGAACGGGCAGGGTCACATCTCCATGGAAACAACCCAATCAAAAGTTTCACCCAAAGAATAGGTCTACCCTCTACGAGACTGGATTAGATGAACATGGCTTTTCTGGGTAACATAATGGTTTCAAACCAGCACACCGTCAATCTCATTATATTTGCTAGTTTGAAAAAAATATTCTAAGTTATTAAGTACATGATCATCCAGAATCTTTTCTCTTATAAGTATTTAATTAGGAGTATCGAATGGTTATATTTTACATATCTCTATTGCCACATTATCTCATGGACTATCAGAGCCTTTTCCACCACTGGAGCCATTAGTGCCTTAAAACCTAATCAGATTAGAGAATCAATTATAGATACCTCAGTACCAATTCAGAAAGTTCATCCTCATGATTCTGGTATTCTAGAACAACTCTTGAAACCAATATCTGCATCAGGCAGGATTCCCTGAGAAACACAACTTATAGTGTGTGTGTGTATGTGTGTGTGTGCACAGATTTATTCTAAGGAACTGGCTCACGCAACTATGGGGGCTAGCAAGTATGAGATTTGTAGGGCAGGGTGGGCCACAATGGCTCAGCAGGTAGAGTTCTTGCCTGCCATGCCAGAGGACCCGGGTTTGATTCCCGGTGCCTGCCCATGTTAAAAAAAAAAAGAGAGATTTGTAGGGCAGGTTGGAATTTCAGTCAAGAGTTGAGTTATCATAGCCTTGAGTTTGAAATCTGGGTGAGGTGGGCAGGCTGGACTCAGAAATGAACTGATGTTGTAGTCTTGAGGCAGAATTTTTTTTCTCCTGTGGGAATCCTCATGTTTTTGCTCTTAAGGCCTTTAAGACTGGATGAGGTCAACCCACATTACTGAGGGTAATCTTCTTTACTTAAAATGAACTGATTGTAGATGTTAATCACATCTACAAAATATCTTCATAGCAACATTCAGACAAGTGTCTGACTATACACTGGATACCATAGCCTAGAGAAGTTGACACATAAAATTAGCCATCACACACAATCTACCTTCAAATAAAATTATGCCATTGCATGTACAGTACAAAACCTGACAACATTTACCTCCATTTTCCCCAGCCACACCTTCATTATCTATTTTACTTCTTTTTTTTTGGGGTGCATGTTCCGGGAATTGAATCCGGGTCTCCTGCATGGAAGGCAGGCATTCTAACCACTGAACTATCCATCCATATTACTTCTATATCAGTTATAAACCCCACAATACATTTTACATAATTTTTACTTAAACATACTAGTTTTTTGGAAGTTTTAATCCAAAATTGTTTAAATGATAATTTTAATTAAAATTTTCATTATAAAATTTAATTAAAATCTTAGTTTTAATATTTTAAAGAGATTAAAAAGAAAAAATGGTCCTTCCACATACTTCCCATTTCTGTTGCTCTTAATTCCTTTCTATAAATCCCCAAATTTCCATATATCATACTTTCTCTTCTTCCCAAAGATTTCTCTTCAACATTTTGGGCAGTTCAAGTCTGTTAATGACAAATTGTCTTAGCTTTTTCTTATAGAAAAATATTTTTCTATAAATATTATCTCAGTAATATCTTATCTTTCAGTAATCTAAAGATGTTTCCTCATTTTCTTCTTGATTGCATAGTTTCCAGTGAGAAATCTGATGTAATCCTTATCTTTGCTCTTTTGTATGTAATGTATCTTTCTTCTCTGGCTCCTGATAAGATTTTTCTTTTCCAGTTTTTCTGCAGTAATTTTACTATAATGTGCTTTCATGTGGTTTGCTTTTGGTTTATTCTGCTTGTTTAGTGAAGTTCTTGAATTTATGGGTTTACAGTTTTTAGTAAATTTGAGAAAGTTTCAGCCACTATTCCTTCAAATATCCTTCTCTTCTCCCTTTAATATAGGTTAAATTCATCCTCAGTATTAAGAGGATACCCTTCTAAGAGCTCTACATAAAGCTGTGTATTTTAGAAGGTAATTCCAGCTGACTGATATAAACTCTCGAAATTGTTTTGCCTATCCTTTTTTGGAAGTTATTTTCCTCAATTTATTTGTAGTTTGTTTTCTCTCAAGTCAGGGCAAATCAATATTCAGTCACCAAATGAAGCAGACCCCTCTGTATATATCTGGGGTTCTCTATATGTGCAGCTAACTACTCCCTTTTTGATTCATTGCCCTGCAAATTTTAGCTATCTTGGCCTCCCTGAATTCCAGTATTTGTCTCCTCAACTCAGCATTACTGCTGGGCGACAGACTCCTCCTCCCACCTGTGGTCTGGAAAGTGTGTCTTCAAGCAGTAAGCTGGGCTAATCATGTGGCTCAACTTGTTTGCTTCCCTTCTCTCAGTGATCCCTGACCTGCACTGCTTATCATCCAACATGTGAAAACCATTGCTTCATATATTTTGTCAGGTTTTCTAGTTGCTTAATGGAGAAAGATAAGTCAAGTCCCCATTACTCAAATCATTTTCAGAAGCAGAAGAGTTTTTTAAAAAATATAGAGCCAAATTCATTTCACTCTCAGAAATTTGGCTTCAGTAGGTCGGTCTGGTGTGGGATCCTGGAACCTTATAAAAAGCATTAAGGTAATTTTAATACACAGACAGTATTAGGAACTATACATTAATACCTAAGGCAGAGCCTTGTTTACACATTCTTCTATTTAGAAGGCCAGACCTATTTATTTAAATTTTTTTCCCCTCATTCTGGGTATTATAGAATACTTGCAGTAGAACAATAACGCAGCTGAAAACAGTTAGAGGAGCCAGATAAAATGTGTAAAACATCTGTTTCAAGGCATCAGTGAGCTGCTGAGGCAACCAGGACCTGAGAGAACACATCAGAAATGGGGAAAACAAACACAGAAGGAAGATGACATTCTATAGTACCTTTTTCCCTCAGGCCATTCTGGGTGTTGGGGTTTGAATCCTGCCCCCCAAAAAGGGCATGTTCAGGTCCCAACTCCTGTTCCTGTGGGGATGAACCCATTTGCAAATAGGACCTTTGAAGTTGGTATTAGTTTACCTGTGCCTCAACGGAATAAGGGTAGGCTTTAATCCAATATGGCTGAAGTCCCTATAAAGAAAGGAAATTGGACACAGAGGAGAAACCATGAGAAGCAGCCAGGAGCTGGAAGTCAAGGAACCTGGAGGAGAAGAGAGAAGACACTACCAGTACATTGCCATGTGACAGAAAAGCCAAGAAACCCCAAAGACTGCCAGCTAGTCTGAAGATACTGGCTCTGGCAGGAATCAAGCCTCCGAAACTGAGAACCAATAAATTCCTGCTGTTAAACTAACTTATTGTAAGGTATTTGTCTTAGCAGCCAGGAAACTGAAACAATGGGCATAAGGAGTGAGTCTCAATAGTCTTTGACAGAACCCAGTAAAAGGTCCTAAAAGGCAAAGATATTAATAGAGGTTTTGACAGTTAAGCAGGGTTAGAGAGAAAACAAACTTAAAGAGCAGAGGGGCCAGATTTTCAGTTGGAAAGGTTGGGTAAATAACTGAGCCCAATACGCTGCCAGTTTCCCTCAAGTCACTTGCCAAATTTTGATGATCCATCAGAAGAAGATTAAAAAGCCAAGCAGAAAACCTCTGAAAGGCAGAATGGAGTCCTCTGAAAGGCAGAATGGAGTTTCTGGTGGTCTCGTGGTGCTGAAGGAATAAGCTTTAGAGTTTGGTTTCCACTGGGGTGAAGAGCCTCTGGAGCACACAAGTTGGAACCCATGCTGTAGGATTAGAGGCAAAACAGAGATAAATAAGCCTTGCTGAAATCCAATCTCAAAGTAGCTCAGTTTCTGCATGAGTAAGGTAATCAACTATCATTCTGACTGCCTTGCAAAGGAAAAGGTGAACCCTCTCTAGATAAAGATAATATTACCTAGATTCTCTACAGTTTTTCATACTTAGTATGTGGCATTCCATTAAAAATTGCCAGGCAGGTCACAAGACAGGGAAATAGTGATCAGAAATCAAGGTAAAGTATAATAAAAGATAAAAATAATAAAAAAATAAATAAAAAAACAAATCAAGGGAGAGTATACATAATAGAAATAGACTTACAGGAGATCCAGATATTATAATTACTAGAAGAGGCTTTTAAATTACTAGGACTGGGGGTGTGATGGTAGTTCAGTGGTAGAATTCTTGCCTGCCATGTGGGAGACCTGGGATCAATTCCTAGCCCATGTACTTCCCAAACAAACAAGCAAGCAAAAACAGACAAAAACCCAAACCAAACAAAAATTCAAGAAACGTTGCTGCAATGAGGGGATACTCAATTGGAAAAAGAATGAAATGTGACCCCTGCCATACAGCACACAAAAGAAAGAAAAAACAAAACAAAAAGCTAGGACTGATATGCTCAAGAAAATAGAGGGAAAGGTGGAGAAAATAAATAAAAAGATGAAGCATTTCACCAATGAACTGGATATATCTTTAAATCCTATGAAAACAGATGAACCTACAGATTTACGCACCAAGAGAGAAAAAGGAGGAAAAAAAATGATGGGAAATACACATGGTGAACATGAAAAATTCTGACATATATAATTTAAATCCTAGAAGAAAAAGAGAGATAAAAGATAAGCCACAAATTTAAGGGATCCCACGAGTAATATCCATTTGTTCATGAACCTAAGTGTACTGAACACAAAGAAAACCCAGTCTAGACACAGCCTAGTAAAACTGTCAAAATTCAAAGAAAAAAAATCTTAAAAGCAGCCACGGGAAACAAAAACATTATCTTTAAAGTTGTAACAAAGGATTGATGAAGCTAGAAGACAGTGGAAGGACAACTTTAAGGTGCTAAAAAAAACTTGTCAAACTACAATGCTATCCCCAGCAAAAATATGAAGGAGAAAACGAAGTTTTTAAACAAACTTCCCTACCACAGTCTTCCCTTTTAAACATCACCTTCTGACTCTGCCTTAACTTTTTTTACTTTATTTTTCCAAACTTCTGGAGTATTGACCATTTATCCTATTAATTTGGCACTTGATATATGACATATTCCCAGATAAATTAAAGGCTCTTTTACCATGCCTCCCCATATGAGGAGAATTTTGTCATCAAAAGAGAAGTATTCAAACAGAAAGAAAATGATTCTAGATAGATGTATCGGACAAAGGGCATGGATTCTTCTGCCTGACGCTCTCAATAACCAATTCCTGAGACACCAGGGTTTCAAAGAGAGAAAGAGATTATTACTACACGTGTAGTAATAGAGCAGATGGCCTAATGGCCCAAAATCTGTCTCCCCATACTGTAGCAATTCAGGTAGTTTTATTAGAAAAAAGGTGGGCAGGGTTTAGGAGAATGAGTACAGTGTCTCAGATGATGTAATTACAGGTGATCTGATTACTGAGTCTATACAGATTGATTATATGCCTAGCCACCGAGTGTATGAAAGAAAATGGTGGAATGGGGTATAGGTGACTTGTAGGTCAAAATCTAAGCTACTGTGCAAGTCGGGTGGGCCCACTTAAGTTAAATCTAGTTTCAGTCATCAAGATAATTTGGGACTTGGTGTGAGTTAGTTCCGGGCGGACCCAAGACCCTCCATTAACAATCATAAGGGGCTATCTTTAGTGATTACAAGGCTCTAAAGTTGAAAACCTGGATACTTAGGTACAAATGAAGGTTAGTCACAAAGTTTTTACAATCACAGGGGCAGAAGATAAAGGCTATACAATCATTATCAGAGATCAAGGCAGCAGCTGGATTACAATTCAGAGATTTCAGAAATTTCCCTGACTACTCCAATATTCCAGTAAGCAAAAAGGAATATTTATATAACGATTCACTAATCAAAACCATCCGTTAAATCCTGATTTCTCGGTTACAGAAGCACTGAAATACATGGTGGAATGAAGAGTAACATAAATGGCAAATATGTAGGTAAAATAAATATTCACAAGGATTGACAACACAGAATAATAATAATTACAATATCTTGTGCAGCTTAAAATATATTCACAATTAAAATGCATAACAGCAATAAACACATAAGGAGGGGGTAAGTGGAGGCAAAGTATTCTAAGGTATCTTTGGTAAGTCATAAAAGTAATATTATATTGAGTGTAAGGAGTCAAAAAAGGCTTTTCATAATCTCTAAAACCACTAAAAGAATACGTAATTGAAAAGCTAATGAGGGGGTTAGTGATATAATCGAAATATTTCAATGAATTTGAAAGAAGATAAGAGAGTAAGAGATAAAATAGGTGGTCCAACTTGAAAAAATAATAGGATGGCAGACATAAATCTAAATACAGCAATAAGTATATTAAATATAAATGGACAAAAACTTTTCCTATTAAAACCTGGTCAGATTAACCTTCCAATTTTGGGATGAGCTGGACTATAGATAAAACAGTTATCAACTGCATCTGGAAAGGCAGGAATTCCTAGGGCAAAACGTGGAAGAAAGAAATAACATTTAGCTGCCCCCCAGGGCTGAATTCTGAGTAAAGGCTGAACTAAGGAAAACTGTCTTCTTGGAGCTGAAAATTGTTTTCTAACTTGCAAAGGAAGAGGACTTTAATTTGTTGGTGTTCTAAACCTTTTATTTTGAGGAGACCCCCAGAATGTGCCATTTAGTTATGCAAATGTAAAGCAAAGACTCTCTAAGAAAGCTGTTTGAAAAGCTAAACTGTGCTTTGTTATTGCAAATTGTTTTAAATTCTTACTGTACTGTGTTTAAATCCCAGTCTGGTCTTTTCACTGGGGATGGATATGGCTAGTTTTCTTCCAAATTACCCCAGAGCAAGCACAACTGTATTTTCTTCTGAACACAACACACTCCAGTAACACATTTTTCTATTAGTATGATTTTCTCTGACCTCAAATAATAGCTTGCCTTACTCTCATAAATGAAAATTTGCTGTTTTCTGGATGTGTTTTTACCACGGAGTCCCCATTTTACCTGTATGGAAGATATCCTTTCTAATAGATTATCTTGATTCCCAAATATCTCCCCTAGTTTGGGGATGGAGCTTGGAAGTAGGTCATGAAGGGTGATTCAGTGTCAGAATATTGAGTGAGCCAAACTATTATTTGAAAATTTAAGTTTTTTGTTACTATTGAATCATCTCGACAGTCTATGGTACAGAACAACAAGGCTAAGGATTAGAGTGAAGGGCAACAGATAGCAAAGCATGGGTTGGTATATGAACAAGACAGGACTTGAGGGGGATGGTGATGTCATCTTCTAGTAGTTTAAAAAAGGTTCATTCGTTTTTGAGTTTCTATTATTTTACAACAGGCTAGGCAATGAAGATGCAAAGAGGCATGGTAAAAGAGCCTTTAACTGATCTGGGAATATGTCATATATCAAGTGCCAAATTAATAGGATAAATGGTCAATACTCCAGAAGTTTGGAAAAATAAGTGAGTACCAAAGTCAAGGCAGAGTCAGAACGTGGTGTTTAAAAGGGAAGGCTGTGGTAGGTGTTAAGGAGGACAGCCTAGGCAGGGGCACAAAACAGATAACGGTTCAGTAGCAGGACTATATTTCCACATAAAAACAGTAAGCATTTACTATGTCTTTT
This sequence comes from Myrmecophaga tridactyla, assembly GCA_004026745.1. NCBI lineage: Eukaryota > Metazoa > Chordata > Mammalia > Pilosa > Myrmecophagidae > Myrmecophaga > Myrmecophaga tridactyla. The sequence goes on from PVIY010032453.1 coordinate 27,958, forward strand.
CATTTGTCATTCACTGTCTTTCTAGCGAATGTAGAAAAAATGTATGACAATCTCCGCCTCAAGGAGTTTAAATCTAGGTGAGAGTCAAGACAAAGAAACACCTGCAGCTATGAGAGGACAGACAGACCATTAAAAAGTGCCAATTTATGTTAGACAGAAGTAATTCTGCACAGGGCATGAACAGAACGCTGGCTTTGGAATAAGACAGAACTAGGAACCAAACTCAGATGTGTCTCTCTACTGGGTGTGTGACCTTGTGCAAGCCACATGACCTGAGTCTGTGCTTATTCCTATAAAAGTGGCTCGAGTAAAGGCTAACGACTCTTTTGGCTGTCGTGGGGGAGGATGAAGTGAAGTCATGTAGTGAAAAGGCTTGACATAGGTGTCTAAGTTCAGCCTCGCCTACACCCCGCCCCCCCCACCCCGCCCCATTGCGCCTATTCTCTTTCTTACCAGCAGGGATGATGATGTCCAGGGTGAGCAGAAACGAAAAGATGAAGGAAGCAGCTTCCTCATTTCTCCCGCCCCCCAACTTCAGGTTCTGGGAGAGTCACTGTGGAAGTGGGGTGGGAGCACCGATTGGGGAGGGAGGATCTGTTAACTGTAAATCAGACGCCACCAAGAGTTCTTATCCTGTCCGGCTACCGGATTTCCGTGCCATTCTGAAGCCACCCCACCCATATGCCTGCCCTCAGTTTCCTCAGCTGTGTAATGGGGATAAACAATCTCCTTCTTTTCCCTGGTATCCGCCTGACCTAAACGCGTGAGAAAGACGAGAAGGAGCCCCCAATTGTTGGCCTCTAGCCCCATCAAGTCCTCCTCCCACTTTGGCTTTGGCCTTTTGTACGAGCCGCACGTGACCCGCCCGGCCGGCTCTTCCCTCTTGCCCCACCCGCCCTCCGGCCTTTCCCGGCTCACGGTCTAGCTCTTCCCGCTCCCCGATCGTCCCCCTCCCGCGCTTCCCCTTAGCCACCCCCCGACCCCGCACCTCCTTCTCAGGCTGTTCCCTCTCCCTCCCCCAGG